>SMLS01067892.1:0-48088 GCA_004785975.1 Popillia japonica
TTTTTTTTGCAGTTTTAACATCTTCTAGAAACTTCAAATACTGTTCATTATTAATATAACTTTTCACCCCGTTTTGCGACTAATACACGGTCAAACTCTTCGTAAAAACTCGACTTCATTGCATGTACACGTGATTAGATTGACACTAAATCGATTGCTCGATATTATTAGATTACGTATTGCCTATGTGTTATTTTATAGTTTGGTCTAACCAGGACTGGTTAGACCTAGTTGTAGCCTGCATGATGGAAGCTAGACCTAGTTTTAGCCGTGCATAAATAGGATATACCTAGGTTGAACCAACTGTAACTTCCCACACCTAGTTGTAGCCGGCTAAACTTAGGTGTAACTGCACTTCGGCTTTTAGCCGTAACGACACAGAACTGATGCAACGAATATGAAGAATTCTACTGGATGCAGCTACACAAATTCTCCATACAACTTGCCGCAGATTTCCAACGAAACTTAATTATCCCCTTAATCATTGGTAATTCGTGTCCCAGACAGAATGACAGTAAAACTGTTATCTATGAAACTTTGCGATATTAATTACATTAAGCAATTACATTAGCTTAGTTTATTTATGAATGTTTTTTTTAATCTGTGGTGAGTGCACAGTGCCAGTGCTCCTCAATCACCTGATAAATTATGTGAGATATTTGATGGAATGCATTTCTTCTCGTGAAATATGTTTGGCAGCATCGTAGAATATTAATCTAATTACAGTATACTTAGATGCAAATTGATCATGCACTAGTATGTACGTATTAGTGTGCTGTTGGTGAAAATAATGAGCACATTATATAACATAGATAAACTGATTAGTGTATCTCATCGAACAATTTGATAACTTGAGAATTTACAGCAATAATACATAGGATTGCGATTAGTTAATTCAGTGTCTCTACCCTTTTGAGTATTAACACATTTTTGTACCTAATGTATATAATATTGCGTAATTGTATCAAGTTGTTATCCAACGTATATTTCTACGATCATTAAGAAACAGAAAAATAACGTCTATAGTTTCTTGCTCGTAACGTTATTATCCTCTAGAAGCCAATTTACACACTGTTCATCACATGGAAATTCTACTGTGGCTTTTGACGCGGTAATCATGGTGTTTTGGCACCGTCTGAGAAAGCCCTCGAGGACAGACCCTAATGGTTCCCGTTCTAAATAAAGTGTCTCCGTGTAAAATAAAGTGAGCAAATTTAACGGCAAACATATTTACCGTTATATGAAAAATTATTGTCCTCTCTCTATTCGGTGTCGGTTGTGGGGTGACTATTCATCAGACATTCAAATTATAATGATATTTCAAAGTTGGCTATTAGATTCCTCCTTTATCATGTGAAATAAGAAACGAAATTTATGACTAGCTTAATGGTGAGCTTATTGACTGTGTGAGTAAGATAAATTATGCTAAGTGCTCTTCCATTTTATTACTGTTATCTTATGTATGTACATACATATCAGACTGGGTGGGTAGCATAAAAATGAAGTTGAAACATATTAACGTAAATGCTGGTTTCAAAGCAAAAGAATGTTAGAAAAATACAATGTAAAAAATATTTCAAAGGAAAACTCCTACAGCACCGTAATATTTATTACGAACTTTTTAATGAAATTAATTTACTAAAACAGATGTTGACGATTTACGATGATACGTACGTAATTTTAAGGACTTCAACATTTTCTGTGTAGGTTAAATTCGTTGAATTAGACTCTAATACAGCAATTTACTTCGATCTCATATCTATTCTGTTTAAAGCAATCTTACATGTGTAGCTATATGTAAATCTTTTTTGAACAATGGGTTTGGTAAAATATGTACAGTTTACATTTTGTTAGTTTGTATGTTCTTAGCTTCATCTAATTTCAGAATAGTCCTTTCATCGCTGAAACGTTTGGCACAGTTGATTTATGTAGCACAGAAATGTATGTAACTATTTAATTCTCGAGTTGGCAAGGCTTGTACATAGTCTGACCTTTGATAACTTGCATTCCTAAATATATAAAATATTTCAATGCGGTTTTATTGCCACTGGTATCTTATTTGTTCCCAGAAATTATTGTGTCCAAGTAATTGAAGTGTGTCACCTGTTCTAATACTTGCCTCTATATAACGATCCTGTGTTTTTTTGTTTTGCGGTGAATTAATTATGAAAATTATTGACCATGTAGTGGCAGTTTTGAGTGTAATCTACTTCTTTTTTTTATGATTGTTACTTAATAGTTGTTCTATTTTGATTTTGATGCTTTGTTATATTAAGACGATAACACATGTGAAAAGGAAGTTAAAGATTTCAATTATTTCATTGTCGAAGCTATTGTAGAAGTAAAGGTCGAGAGCGAGATACGGTGAAATTGAATTTTACATTCGAAGTTGAGACTGAGTAAATTGAAACCAACGTGATCCACTGCTAATGCTGAATCTAGTTTCGTTGACTTGTTGGCTGGGTAATTCCGCGTAATATCGCGAGCGGCTACGATAGGCTTTGCTGTGTTTAATATCTCGACATTCTTTTGGAATGATCCTGTAAAGGACTATCGATTGTGAACTGTTTTTTTGCAACCTGAAGTTATCTTTGTTTTTACACTTACTGTCTAAATTTTCAATTTAAAATCGATGAGTAGCGTTTGCCCGATCTGGACCATATCGTTCAATGAACTACTTCCATTTTTTTCTATCCTCTATCCTCTACCTCTACCTCTCCTTCTGATATATGGATTTCTTTTAGTGCAAGGAGAGGTACAACTCGAATTCCGGGTAGGCTGTACGGCGCGGAGGGCGACTTCGCTGATCCGGATCAAATTGTCAATGCGTTTGCTGACAACTTTGCTACTGTTTGCAATCTAACAAATTCCATTCATGTTGAGTTAAACCAAAACCCTTCACCTTACCGTTTCCAACCGATAACACAGGAAGTCTTACTTAAATTTAGGGTTGTGTTACCCAACAAACGCACATCGGGATTCGATCAATTGCCTTACTTTTTAATCCGTTACTGTAGGTATGTCTTAGCTTATTCACTCCAAACAATCATTAACTTTTCAATAAAGTTTAGCATTTTCCCGGATCGTTGGAAAATAACTAAAATTGTACATGTTCACAAGAAAGGTGATCGTACATCTCTATGCAACTACAGACCTATCTCAGTTATTTCTAACCTGTCTAAAATGTAAGAGAAAATAATAGCACTCGCTCATTCATTTCACCAAATCAACACAATATCTAGCGGAAGTGCTTGATAGGAGGGGAAGGGCCGATGTTATTTATACGGATTTGTCCAAGGCGTTGGACTTAATAGATCATGAGTTACTTTGGACTAAATTATCTTCTTTTGGATTACTTTCATCTTCCTTTCCTTTGTTCGTTCTTACTTGTAACAAAGGCAATGTTACGTGAATTATAATGGTTACCTGTTGAAGAACTACGCTCTGGGTTCCGGCGTGCTTCAAGGATCAAACCTTGGGCCCTTACTATTCGTATTGCTTATAAATGATTTATTAGATGTGATTCTTATCACATTAACGGTGTTAAGTTAAAATAGGCATCAGAAGAACTGGGGGTGTTGTTCGATTCTAGCCTAAACCGCATTTATCAGATATTTGTTCAGAAGCATTTAAGTCTCTAGGTTTTATAATGCGTGTTTCTAAGTATTTGACAAGCACAACTGTTCACAACACTCTTTATCTTGCTTACGTATTGAGTAAAATTAAATATGTATGCCTTGTCTGGTATCCATTATCCGCTTCCGACTTCGTACCTGCTTCGGCTGAACTTCTGTTGAGGCACGATACGTTGCCATTAAATACACGGAGGGATGCAGTAAATTTTTGCGGAAACTACTTACCAATCGCATTGATTGTCCTTTTCTGCTGGAATGCATGTCATTTCTGGTGCCGAGGTTGAATGCCAGGCACGATTCAACATTTGGAACTTCATTTGCAAGCACCAATATTATGAGGCGTGCGCCCTCATACATTCTTTCCAGGCTGGGGAATAGAGTGCTGGATGATGTGCCTGTTTAGGCAATTATTTATTTGTATCCGTATTGTTGTTACTATTATTATATATTTTTGTTGTTAACACTATCAATTGTTATTAGATTATCATCAATTTTGTCATATTCAGTATGTACACTTTGTTAGTTTAATTTGTTTGTCCATTAATTGGGCCTCGGCCTGTTGGGTAATAAAGATGATTTATTATTATCCTCTACTCAAGTGGCTTCACGACTACTTTCTCTGTCATGTCTGTATCCTTCATTCTGATTATTTTGCTATACCTCAGGAATCTAATATTTCAGACTCTTAACAAATTCTTCTCTCTATTTATCAACGTTCAGGTTGCTATGGCATAAAGTTTGTACAAAATATGGTACTATACACTTTTAACTTTTTTCTCTTGGTTCCTGTTAGAACTTCGTTTTTATTGTCTTACTTCAATTACAATATATTTTGACAATACAATGACAAGAGACAACTAATTTTAATCCAATGCAACCTGGATTTAGCAACTCAACATTACTAACACTTCCCCTTGTTGTGTTGTTAAATATAGTAATTATAACAATACACAAATCAAATATATGCAAGAAGTTAAAGTTAAGTTTAAATCCAAAACACATAAAAATACTATCATTCAAGTTTCAAACCTAATTTTATACAAAACTCTTCATTTTTAACTCTACCTAAAGGCTTAGTAAAGATATCAGCAATATTGTTGTTCCATAAATACCGTTTCTTGTATGGGACTATTTAAGTACCCTGAATTAACGTCTAAATGTTCACATTCCCAGCCTTTTTCAACTGCTAAGGCTAATAGTAACCTTAAAGTGTCTTTATGTATTACAGGACTGTATGTTTCTTCAAAGTCTAAGCCAGGTATTTGTTTACAGCCCTGAGCTACTAATCTTGTTTTAAATTTTTCACAATATCCATTCTGATTTTTCTTTTCTTTGAAGACCCACTCACTTCCAATAATATTTTCGTCTATAGGTCGCTTTATTATTTCCCACACTTGGTTTCTATTTATATTCCGAATTTCTTCTTCCATTGCCTTGTACCACTTATCTGATTCTGTGCGTGACAATGCTTCTTCAGGTGTTTTTGGATCAGATATATCCTCTTGTTTACAGTGAACTAAATTACAATAATGCCAAGTCGTTTTCTTCCTTTCTCTTTCTGACATTCTAAATTCTACTTCTTCACCTTCCCCTGGATTTAATATCTCTGCTTCATTTTCTTCGGCATAATTAATTCTTTTTTCTTCATTATTTTCGTCTACTTCCTTTCCATTGTCATTATTTTCTTCAACTTCTTCATTTTCGTCCTTATCATCTAGTGATGCTGGTGTGTTCTTCCCCACTATATCTGTGTGCACTACTTCTAATGCTTCCTTTGTTCTGACAGCCTTACCAGTTGGAAACTTTCTTCGTCTCATTTTTCCTTGTATACATGTGATACAATCTTTCTGTTCATCATTGTCCTTTATTTCTAGTTCTGGTATTTTCTTTATTGCTTCCGTATGAACATGGCCAAACCTTCTTTGCCAAGTATCTATACTTGTAACTTTCACTGCTTTTCTCATTATTTCTCTTGTTTCAAACTTATATAATAAATGTCTCTTCTTTGCTACTATTACTATTTCGTTTTTGTTTACTATCTTAGTAGTTCCTTCATCTATAATAATTTTTGACCCATTTTCTTCTATTTTGCTAAGCGATACTAAATTGTCTTCTAATTGCGGAACATACAGAACATTTCGAAGCTTTATCTTCCATCCTCCATATTCATCTTCAATGTCTAATAAAGCTTTTCCCTTACCTTTAATTTTTAATCTGTTTCCATCTGCTGTAATCACAGTGCCTAAGTTTACTCCAATAAAATCACTTAAAATTTCTTTAAAAGCTGTCATGTGATCAGTTGCACCTGAATCGAGTGTCCATTCGTTGATATTATAAACTTGTTCCTTTTTGTTCATACATAGTGCTCGATACTCTCTACTTACTGCAGCGACAGATCTGCTAGCTTCATTATTCTCATCTTTCTTATTTGCCTTTCTGCAAAATTTGGCAATATGTCCTTTGCCACCACATGGAAAACAAAATATAACCTTGGATGATGCTTCTGCTCTACCATATTTATTCCGATCATATTTCTCAGTATTTCTCTTCGCTTTCCAATTTGTGTTCTTCATAACTAATGCCTTATTTCCACTATCTAACTCTTCATCTCTTTTTAGTCTCTTCTCTTCTAATAATAACTTTGCTTTCACTGTTTTTGTATTTAACTTCTCGTCTTCTCGTTCTAAGTTTCTCACTAAACCTTCATATTTATCCATCGGTAAACCCATTAAGAAAAAGCATGCTAGGAGATTGTCAGGGAATTCTATTCCAACCTTATTTATTTTTCGATTTATATCTTGTATTTTTCCCAAGTACTCCTGCATTGGTAAGTCATCGGTCTTTGTAATTGTCACCATTTCTTTAATTAACATTACTGTATGTATGTATGCCCAAACTTTGTATGAATATCTTCTAATATACTCCATGCATTTTTTGCCTGTTCGCATTCGCCAATGTCTTCTAAGTAATTATCACTGAAGCTTAATAATAGGAACGATAACGCCTTTTGATTTACCCTATTTTCATTTTCATAGGTGTACTGTAGCCAGGATCAATGGCCTCCCAACATTGTTTTTGGATTAACGCGGCTTTTGTTCTTACTGACCACGGGAAATAGTTGGTTTCTTCTAACTTAGGAACTTTGAACTCTTCGCTGCTTCCCATTTTTACTATTTATACCGTGTATTCTTCTAAAAAGTTTTTTTAAACACAACACGCGTGGACTGGGCCCATAACCTGTTAGAACTTCGTTTTTTTATTGTCTTACTTCAATTACAATATATTTTGACAATACAATGACAAGAGACAATTAATTTTAATCCAAAGCAACCTGGATTTAGCAACTCAACATTACTAACAGTTCCTTCTTTGCAAATAAAGTCACAATTCTAGTCACACACCCTAAGTCCACAGCTACTTGAATTATTTTTCTTAATTTTTAACTAATTAATTAATTTTCCTTCTCTATATAGCCTTAGGCTAATTAATTAATTATTCTTTTCTATATAGCCTTAGGCTGTCAGGCACAATAAGAATATCTCTGTATTTCGTACAAAACATTCTGGTATACAGTAGTGTATTCTTCAGTTTATTTGTGTTTTTCTCATATTTCCTCCGAAAGTATCCTTCCATGGAGTGTTGGTGTATGGTTTGGTCAAATTTTAATTTTAAATAAAATATAGACTTTTGACTTCTCAATTTCGTGTTTGGCTTATTTTGATGTTTGCATAATGTAACTAGGTTCACAATAAAATATTGTGTAAATGTCTACTACTACTGGATACATTACTTAACTTGTCTTAACTATAGATTTGTGCTAGGTGTGTCAAGTTGCATAACCGCAGCACTTAGTTAATATTTTTTTGTCATGAGATGATTCAATTACCAAACTTATTTTTCAGCAAGTAGTAGTGTTTTGTTGGAATCACATCGTTTAAATACGGATGTTGTCCAGACTTGACTAAGGAAATTCGAGTAACAAGGTTCTCTTTTGATTACCATTGCGGTTATGACATTTTGCGTCTCATTTCCGAAGAAATAAAATCCGATGACGCTATCTTGCACCAAATTTCACTACACGGTAAGTTTTTTTGGTATGCAATGACATCTCATGTAAGTTTTGTAAGAATGTATGCCTATATTCTTACGCAAAATGTTGATGTCCCAGAAAGCTCCAATTATTGTAATTATTGTGAACTTCATAAACTTGGCATTTCATTTCGAACAGTTTGTCCAGAGTAACGGTGGGTGCAACCTAATCCTTTGGTGGATAAAAGTTGAGCACCCGCAACTGAACTAGAGTTTTGCAGTATTTTTTAATGACCTCTAAACGGCCACGAAGTCACAAAATATACTGAATATTTTCAATAAAAAGAAACATTAAAAAACCTAAAAATCATTCCTATTGCAGGACTTCTTACGTTAGTTCCTACTCTATCTTTAATGTTTTCGTGAGTTATTTCGTCGTTAGTTATTAAACTAATTGTAAGACAAATGGTGTTCTGTATAGTCTCTAAAGCCTAATAATTTTTGGAAATGATAACAACGACTATCCAATACTAACGGTGAATTGAAAATTCAAATTATACATATCCGGACTAGGAGTTGAACAATGTTCTGATGATTACTGGAAAAAGTACCCGATTTCACACCCTTGTAGATACCTCGTGTAGCTGCTGCTGTTAATATATACTCATCGTTTTTTAGACAATCTTGCTAAGCGGAACTGTATACCGGTCGTTTTTAGTCATAGGATATTGAAAACGTTGAGGAGGTGAAGGGAGCTACGTCCCCACCAATACACCGTTCATAGACTCATACCCGTCCCCACTTCTTAACGAATTTTCATACCCCTTACCTCCTCCCGGCTTTATTTATCCTATTTCTCAAAACGACCGGTATACCATACCTACTTCTGTACGGACTAGACATAGACTTGTCTAATATGTATTCTTTATCATTATATGACTATAGTTCTTTTCAAAAGTTCTATTTTTCAGCCATTTGTATTCTTCCAATGTTTCTTAAAAAATATTTATAGTAAATATAGTTTACTTTACGCAATATTAAGCAACTGTTTTATCCGTGATGCTTATTTTCAATGAATACCTATTTTAACATAAAGCTGTGGGTTATATTAATTTAAATGGGTGGACATAAACGTAACGTGTTTGCCAACTGTTACCTACAATAGACACAACTTATATAATAGCTCATTCAAAATATAATACATTAATATCTTAAAACCCGTAAGCATGCTAAAATAAAACTTTTACTAATGCGTAAACACAACTACTATTTTTTTCGGTAGTGTTGGCATTCGCTTGAGAGAGCTGGAAAGTTTTTTCTATACCCTTAAATCAGTTCAAACGCCGCTTGAATTTGTATATAATGACTTTTTCGATAAAATAACAGTATAAAATTCGCAATAGCCACTAATTTATGCCGGTACCGCACACATATGTACCTACATACATATAACAGATTGAAAATACACGTAGGTGTAATGGCAGAAATAAAGCATTTGTATATGTACATATATGTATGTAACTTGCTTGTTTAGTATATAAGTATGTATGTACATACATACATACATGCTTACATGTAAGTATTATCGCCGCCAAAAGTAGCGAATCAAACTGTAATAAAACGCGCCTATTATAGGCTTTCGGTCCTGAATCGTTTATTCAGGTAAAATAACTGGGCAGTTGTACCAAACTGTATACCTGCAGGCTAAAGGGCAGCGAGCATTTAAATGAATTTAAACGAAGCGAGTTATGAATATATTGGAAATAAATATGATGTACTAAACTAAGGTAACTCGTAGCCAAATTAATTGAAGAAAAAGAAATTTTAGGACAAATTTCTCATGCAATATGATTCAAACAATAATTGCAAAAATTATAAAATTGAGGAATAGGACGTGTAACTACGGAAGGACTTTTTTATTATTTTATTAATATATTCGCCTATTTTAGTTCAAACAGCGCAAAATATACAATCTGTCTGATAGGAAAATGTCTATTATTTCTAAGAATTTTGTGGGATTTGAACGATGTTCGTAATTAAAAATATATTTAAAATTTGCCGACATTAACGGTACAAAATTCGTTGAAGAACAAGAACTTAAGAAGGTTTAGTCGGTTCAATAAATACTGCACTTACATTAATTTAAAAGACATTAGGAATTTAAGGGGATTCGTAGTAAATTTCTTTAAATATGATTAAAATCGTTTCATAATACCGCTTTCCCAACGATTCTTTGTTTTCTATAAATAAAATTGTGTTACAATATTAAGAACGGGTTGATTTAAAATATGCAAGTGTAAAACATGCATGTTTTACGCATATATAATTTTATAAGGGTGTTTACAAAATCTATTTAATAATTAGTAGTAGGCACTTATTTATAATATAGAGTAAATCCAACGATGGTAAACGATATTATATATAATAGCTTTGCATTTCTTGCAAATCCTTCTGCCTCAAATTTACCTGTTAGGTAGGTATCCGTCTCTAATTACAGTCGCCCAGTGCGATGGATGTTACGGAGGTACTTATACGAAGGGTCATATCACTTGAAGTTTGATTCGCTACTTTTGGCGTCGATAGTACATACACGTATTATATACATAGATACTAAACGTGAATATAATTCTTAGTCCATTACATTAAAATTATTTTGATAACAAATTGTGTATTTAGTAGAATGAAGAGCGGAAAATATGCCCGTATGTATAGAATTTGCAATCACCAATTGCAATGACGCATCTAAAGCTTGGGGGGTATATTTCAATACTTTAGGTAATGGATAAATAATATCATGCTGTTAGATAAATGTAGAAAATACTATTTTAAAATAACATTTACCACTAATGACAGTGCTAATATATTGATGAAAATAAACAAGTTAATGAAATATTTAGTTTATTCGAATGAAATCGATACACCTACGTTCAGGTTGATGTACAAACTTTATAAATTGTATGTTTTTACCGTCGGCATATGTGAAAGAAATAGATATTTCAGAACGCTAACGAGAGTAAGATATTTATGTTTATTTTATAATCCTCTTGAACCCATCATTTGAATAAATTTGTTTAAACAAAAGACCAAGAATGCGGTGACAGTAATATGGAGGATTGCTTAATTTTTTTGGTCAACTTAAAAAAATATAAATAACTTCTTTGTGGAAAATTAAATTGGCTAAAATGATTCTGAATTTTGTAGTCATACTATATTAAACAATATAATAAGTTTACGTTTCTTAGTACATAAAATCTAGTGTATGCCAGACTTTAGGTTTATTTTGTCATACTATTTTAAACTGTAGTCATTTGTAAACATAGTGGTCCATATTATAAGCTATCCCCATGGTAAGTAATATTCTATCAGTTGTTTTATTTAAAACATAATGGAAATTACCGTAGACACATACATATTTGCTTAAATAGGGAAAGAACTGTAATTTGTATTTTCGCAAAAGTCACAGTTTATTAAGTATTTGGAACAAGCAGTAAATGCCTCTACTTACTTTAAGCGTGTCTAACCACTTTGTTATTGCATTCGGGCAAAGTATGAACAAACACGTTAATTTGTGTTAATTGTATTATTTCGGTCGTCATAATTGTGCAGTTATGGCACAAGCCATTCTTGTTTTTTTAAAGATATCTATGTTGGACATTGTTGAAAGGAGCTAATTTTCTCTGTTAGAACAATATACCAGCTCATTTGATGGTATTTTCGTGCATTTAAACACAATTCGCTATAAAGAATTTTACTTAAACAGTGCTCGTAAAAAACCAACCAAAGTTGTCAATGATGATTGATGTGCTAGCTTTGACATTACTTAAATTATTCCCGCTGAATATTGATTTGCATTTAGTTTAAGTTAAATAGAACAAAAGTTTTGTGGGAGTTTGTGATAATAGAGGATTTGCTACGATTACAAATCCAATTACATATACATATGTGTTTGTATGTTTCGTTACCTATTAATTTCACTTGCTAACATTGCACCCAAACTACTTATTTCTCTAGCAAAGATGCATATTAAACAATTCACCCGTACAGATTATTTATGGATCTAATTTAATGACCAGCAAAAAATGCACGGCCTTTTAGACACGGTACAGAATATGTGTAAAGAAGACGTTTAATTCACAATTAATGCATCATGGGGCAATGAAATTCCTGCAAAAAAAACTGGGATTCACTTATGGGTGCTCCAAAATCTTCACAATATTGAAAAGAGAAGGGCTCAAACTAAGTATGTAGGTTTGCAACGTTTAGTACGGCATAATGGCTTAAACCGTTCTTGGACCACACATTTTTGATGAAATTCTATTGATGAACTCTACCTTAAAATTTTAAATACTGAATAAGTTATGACTGGATTTTCATACTAAACCAATTTTACTAGTTTGAATATAACGGTGCATCTGTTGATAATTTTTTGACGATCAACGACAAATATTTACGAATTTCTGTTGTGTGGTCATCAAGTTATTTGAAATTTTCGTGGAGAAAAACGCAGAAAATAAAGTGTAGGTATCAAATTCTAAATGCTGTGACTAGTTCCTTAGTTTTTAAATGGCAGTTTCCAGGAAAAAATGTCTCCTTGTATTTATTTAACATAATATAATCATACGAGGTACTACATATGTATGCGTATGCGTAATAAGAAAAAATAAGTTTCTTACGATGAATTTACAGTCAAGTATGGGTATCATTGGAAAACCACAAGTTTGAATGACAAAACAAAAGCGATAAGTTTAATATAAGAATTATTAGCACAGACTATCGGAAGGTTAAGTTCAGTAATAACGTTATTAAACGAAATTAAATTAAATTAAAATATTTCTCAATCACTACCTACTGTAGTTCCTCAGATAAAAAACTTGTCGTTGTAATGAAAGAGTGCCTTCAGAAATATTTTAAATCTGAAAGTATCTCTGACTTGTCAGTATCTGGTTCAATCTATCTGCCACTACTACTAATGTATGAAAATTTTGTAATAATTAAAAAAATATAATTTTGCAGTTATATGTATGTATATACATATAAATGTACGTATTAAGTGTTCTCTAATGTACAGTGAAACATATACAGAGTAACCACCGTTTCAGGCGACCATCTCATCAAACGACCGTATTTTGTTGAAATGGTTTTTTGTGTCGTATACATAATGTATGCAACACCTTTCCAAAACCATCCCTTTCTAACGCAACCGTGACCACTTTAAACGACCGCATCATATACGTATGTAATCAGGGCAACACCTTTCTAAGACGGCCCATTTTTAACACGACCATGACTAGTTTAAAACGACCGCATCATCTATGTGCATGTTTCATATGTACATATGTATGTATGTGTCTTAATGTAACTTATAAGTTGCCTGAACATGAATGAATATAAGAGTAGTTTAAATTGTTTGGTGTTTATTACAAAACATAAAGGAGGATTTACCAGTGGTGACTTCAACTATCGGTATTTTGAAGTTTATATTCTTTGTTTTTTCTTTACTTTCACTCACAAACAAAATTAGAATTGTCATAAGGTGGAGCCAACATATTCAATTTGTCTCTTGTTGATTGATTATGGTTACGTTATTCACATACCGTTGCCAACTTGTGAGCTTTCACGAAAAATTTTGTCAACATTGTCTCTGTCGTCGTCTTTTGTATTCTGTACTTGATTTAGATATTTCTCTCTAGTGCCACATAGACATCATATAGCTAATGGAATATAGTGCTGAATGTAAATATAGCTAGTGTTGTAAATTAAACTTATGTAACATCTGACATTCTTAACTCAATTCTCAAAATAGCATATTAGAATTCTTATTTAATATTGATCTCCTTCAATATTTCCTATATCTAGCGCAAATTGGATCTTATTACTTCAATTAACCTATTCGTGTATGTTTTGGATTTAATTAACAAATTGAAAAATATCTTACTCTCAAATTATAAATCAATTTGTGCTAAAAATAATAAACACTTGGAAGTAAAATATATGTAGGTACACGATTAATTACATTTAATGTTAAACGTGCCAATTATATATCTTTTTCTGTGCCAAGCACTTTTCACTCTATCATACTGGCTAATACAACATAATAAATCTCACTTGTTAAATTAATGCTATCCGGATAATAAACAGCAAAACGCAGTATGATGTTTATGTCACTGACTACTAAACAACTTATTTATTTATTTACAAATTTGGGACAAAAACAGGAATAAGACATTCCCAAAACATTATCCCCTTGTACTTGTATAACTTTCGAGCTCATGGTATGTAATAAATAAAGCAGCATTTGTGAATATGCTGATTTATAATTTGATTATTTATTATAGCATATTAAAACTTTTATCTCCTTAAGTATTTCTTGTTAGCTTAGATTAATTTCAAAATTCTCTATGTAATCGTCGACTTGTAAATTGAAGTATGTATAAAAGTGGAATATCAAGAGATATTCTACTATTTGTATACTACACTGCTTACGTGTATTCTGTGCCCCTAGCAGAGCAGTACGAGTTAATAAATTTTCATATGTACATATTTATTTGGTTGGCTGGTCCTTCATATGTTCCATATAAATATAACATTGAAACAGTTAATATCCCTTGAGCCATGTGTTATAAGGTAAGGGCTGTGAAGAGCGGATGAAGCGGACAATGCAAGAGTGCTCATAGAGTCAGGGTTCTTCTGTGTTTAAAATAATCCTTATAGATAGCATGATTAGTTTTATTATTGTCACCATTTGTATAAACTGTTTTATACACAATAAGATACATTGGAGACGCTGAAAACAATACCATAATTTTTCTTTCCCGCTGAGAAAAATGTTGTAAATGACTGTTAAGATACATACGAAAGCGAAATGCATCTGGCAAGTAGGTATAAAGCTCATGAACTTTCCAAGCATTTTATTCGATGCGCAAATATTTGGAGTGTTCCCTGAAAAAAAAATTTTACTATGTATTCCAGAGATGATTCTGATCAAAAAAATTCATATACACCATAGGTCGTTTCGTTTTGGAAATAAAGATAAAAAAATAAATGTTTACCAATATACATTTTATTAAGAAACTACCTACATAGTAACATAAAAAACTAATATTGTAATAACTGCTCAAATTGTTCCTCTGCGCTTTCCAAACATGCTGCTACCCTTTGACCCATGTTTTGTTGCAAGTTAATATCTACCAGTTCATTCCGTCAGGAATTTACCACCACAACTATTCTTGCTATCAATTCTTCTTGCGTGTCTGGCTTACAATTTTTATAAACACGAGAATAAAGGCCACTCCAAAAGATAAGGCTCAGTGGCGAAATGTCAGGGAAACGTGCAGGCCATGGTATAGGGCTTCCTCTTCCTATCCACTGTCCAAGAAAATTTTGTTCTAAATATTCAATAACTTCCATACCGAAATGCGGTTGGGCATCGTCGTGTGGATAAAAATGACGCATTGAGATTCTAGTGGAATATTGTCCATGTATTCTGGCAAATTATTCTCAAAAAAAATGCGATAATATGTATTTGCAGTAAGACCTTCATCAATAAAATGCGGTCTAATAATGAGATTACTTAGCAACCCACACCATACATTCACAGAGAAACGATATTGGTGATTGCCCACAATTGCACTATGGGAGTTTTGATGGGCTCAATTGTAAGAATTCGTGGTATTGTTTATACCATCTCGAGTGAATTATGACTCGTCTCTAAAAAGGATACGCAGAATAAGCTCTGAACTATTATGCAACCATTGGCAAAATTGCGATTGGTCGAGTCCACTGGCATTAAATGATGAACTTTCTGAAGATAGTAAGGATAAAATCCATTGAGAGGTTAAAATTCGGCAAACCTGAGTACGACGAACACAGGTCACTTGATAAATTCTGCGTATACTTGTGGATGGGTTATTGTCAACTTCAGTTAGGACAACGTTAGCTTGCTGAGCACTATCAAATTCTGTTTTGACCCTTGAATTGGGAGAAGATCCCGTTTCTCTCCAATGCTGAAAGACAAGAAAATGTCGTATGGTGAGGCACCATACGATTTGGAAGGCGTCGATGATATTCTTCTGCTGCAGCACGTCCGCTTCCATTACAGAATCCATCCACAAACTCACATATTCATATTAGCGTAATGGACTTCTGTGAAAAAAATGCATTTCTTGCTATGTTTCGCTCTTCATTGCTCTTATAAACTCCACTGCCTTAGATCTGCATACTTGGAAATGGGTTGGCAAGCACTAGTAGTATTATTTTTTATAATTAATGAATCCGAAGTGCAATTGTCAAAACGCTTTCATATATATCTTTGGAATGTGCTTAGACCACTCTCGGAAAGTGACAAAGTGAGCAAAAACCAACCAAGCAATTCATTACGGGGTTCTCTGAAGCTTAAGTGCTGTTATGAAATATCTAGGGAACCCTATCTGACATAGAGTTTAGAAAAAGTTTCTGATATAACAGACCTTCTTGAGGAATTTCTGCAGCTATGTAGGTTTACTCGAAGTGAGTCCATAATCGAATCTGACCAAAAAATTCTGCTCGACAAATGCAATATTTTTTCATTGTTTTGGGATTAATTCCAAGCAGCAACATTTTAAGTAGTTCCGCAGGTCGAACACTGTTAACGCTCAATCTATATTTTATAACAAAGCCCTTATGATTTCCTGCATTTCAAGGTTGCTAGAAATACTTCTGTCATGCTGAACAGCTGAAGTTTTGAAGGCTATCATGGAGAAATAAATTTCTATTCAGTGTGTTGGATGTGATAGCCTTGGCGACTGTGGTGAGAAAGTTCTGCTGGAAATTGGAATCTTAGCATCGCTTAGAAATTTTCAATGACATTTACAGTATTAGAACAGTAATAATAATGTAATATAATATTCTTTATTGTTAGTATTTGTGCAAAGTACAGATATAGAAAACTAGTTCAAATTATAGACTTCCACGAGAAGATAACTTTTTTCAAAAATGCTGCCTACTTAAAAAACAGGCTGCGGATATTTCTTCAATATCTTCGAACAACCTCTATTTAATTAAAACGTAATAAAAAGTTTATGTTCTTATGACATTTAGTAGCGATTTTGTATGTAGAATATAGTGTTCACCGCGCAATAAAGATTCATTAAAACGAACTGTGGACGGATAAAGAGAGAAAAACAAATTCAGCAGCTACCGTTCGGAAGATTAAAAATAGAGAAATAAAACAGAATGGTCCATAACACAGATATAACACAGACTCGGCATGTGCCAAAATTATTATGTGTGAAATTGAGTGTATGTTTTATATTCATTTTATTGCAGATTCTTGTATGTACAACACACCTTTGGAAAAGTAGCAACCGCTGTCGTAGGCAGTCAACTAACACTTTAATTACGTGATCCAAGTAATAACTATGTATAAAAATATCTTTTTTGTAATATAAGATATTCTTTGCGGAAATTACGTAATTAAAAGCTACTTTTAGATAAATTTTCTAAGTATTGGTTATGGTAGACTGTTGAGAAGATATGTTCAGGTGATGTAATGAACTTAAGTCTTTATACTAAACTGTTTAATATACATACATTTCTGGTCGGTCACTTAAATACATATTGGGTGAACGAAAACCTACTTTAAATAACAAAATTATTCGTTTAAGGAGTCTGTTCGAAAGAACAAATCAACGAGTTTGAAGATATGATTTCAAGATAGCAGACAATCAATTCGACGATACTTTTTGCATTTGTAATATAGATCATAGAAATAATACAAAATAACAGCACCCTGATGTAATCTCAGTCTTTTTAATTTTAGAAATGGTTTCTAATTAGTGCAGCCAAATGATTTTTAAAATTACTTCTTATATTTTCTTTGCTCTTTAACCATATCTACGTGGCCAGATTCCAGAAAATATTATTTTCCTGTAGACTTTAGATATATTCTTCTCAGCTTCACAGAATTTGTATAAGTATTTGTATTCGTATGACCTTTAAGCTCTTATCTATTTCCAGATATTTTTTCCATTTTCAGGTCAATTCAAACACTATTCCATTAAAAATCAATTAATAGTGCTGAATTGACTTAAAAACGGAAAAAGTATCTGGAAAATACGTAAGTACTTAAAAAGGCTTTAAGTGGAAAGAATATTTGAAAAATAGCTTCACAGAATTTGTGTACCCATCCAAGGGTCACACTGATTCTAAAATATATACATACATATAATCATATTATAGAAGACTGATAGATAAAGTATTTTCGTTTTGGCATCAAGTCGGCAAAGTTTACCACAGTTTTATTCACTGCGAATTGATCTGTTTGTTAATAATAAAGGTACTTGATTAAAGATTAAAGAAGGCTACCTTCAGAGTGACTGTTTTCATTAGGTATCATTGTAGTGTTATAAACTTTTTTCGCAGTTATTTACGTCTTTGTACAATGTGTACCATTAGAAATTCTGCTTCAGTGTTTGTTCATCAAGTGTGAGTAATTTACTGTTTCCTTAATAAGTTTGTAATGTATCCTTTACTTATTTATAAATTCTGGAAGGGTATGGTGTAACTGTTTTAACTATTTAATAGTACAAATATAACATATATGTATCACTCTGGGGAGGCATGTGACATAAACCTAATAGTATTTTATATTTCTAGAACGAACTTTACTTATTTAACGCCACAAATAGTTTGCCGTAGTCTTTAAAATGTCCAGAAAGTTTCACTCAGTATTTCTAATTTAATATGATTAAATGAATAGATACTATAAGTAAGATCGAATTGTCGTAAATTTAATTATGGAAGATACATATATATTATGTACATACATAAACAACATTTGCTTAAAGAACTGGTATATCCTCCAATATTGGAACAAATAAAAGATTAAGTTATACATTGATAAGATACTTATGTAAAGCTGCAATTATTTAGAAATACGTTGAAAAAATACGATTGTATTTTCGCACGTGTTCAATAAGTGCGATTGCGTACGTGCGCAATATACGGCGATAAGTTGGAAACAAATAAAGGTAAGCTACCCTAGACAAATATTAGAGATGGAATTTCATGATTAATTAATTAAAAAGACAACTTTGCGAAGGATTTACTTTAATTAGTCTTTGCGGAGATAGCAGTCTATATTATAATGCCTTCCGTTTTTGCCTTCTTTCTTTTTGTTTTTGCATTTAAACTAACAAGTGTATTTTCCTAAAACTTTCTTATGTCACAATGGCTGAAAATATAAAATTAAGTACAAATATTATGTTGAATAGAACGTTAACTGTTTTCGAGTTTCTAAACAATTTGATAGTTATGTATATGCTTGTGTATACATACTATTCTCATTACTTCTTGAGAATTTCAGGAGAAAGCGAGCATATTCTAAGTCACAAACCTTATGGTTTTTTCCTAGTAAAAATGTATTGCACATAAATATGTAAGCCACAAGAAAAAGATAAGTTAAAGTTAATTGATGAGCTAAAGATGATAGTAAATTTTAAATCGCCTGAGTTTGTTTGCCACCTACAATATTTCTTTCTTCATATAGGGTGGAGTATTAGTAGGTGGAAGTTCAATATATCCGACGTTATAAAAGTTATTAAAAAAAAAATTGAGAAAAGGTGTTTAATAACTCTGTGCCAGACCTAACTTAAATTTTTTTAAATGGAATGCTATACATTTTCTAGCATTTTTTAAATCTAGTTGCGTTTGCCTGGTATATTCCTAATATTTAAAAAGTCTCAGCTCTTTCGTTTTCGTTAACCATTCCCTATACCTAACTTTTTGCGTTTAGAATATATGCATTTCAAATTTAAAATAAATAATTGCTTCTTTTAAAATTTTATGAATTAACAACTTACACACTCTGCATAATCGATAAAAGGAAAACATAAAGTAAACAAAAATTTTCAAAATGTTGAACCGTTGTTTAACATCATTACAGTATTGCAGTCGTAGTTAAAACGATTGATTAACATTTGTACATCAATAGTCCGAAAAGCAATCAATTTCTTCAGTGTTGTTACCGGTACTTAATGCACCCATCTTTTATGTAATCTCACAAAAGAAAATCAATTTTTGTTAAGTTTTGGAATCGAGTTGTTCATGCAACTCTGCCAACCCACCTGTTGGAAAATTTGTATTGAGGTGGTTATAGATTAATGCAGTGTTGTTGTTCTTTGACGTATGATAAGAGGTACATTCTCCAAATATAGTGGTAAACTGTTCTGAAAAAATTCTAAATAAACTTGATTATTTACTCGTCCATCAGAAAAATGTTGTTCAATGACCTAGTTTCCAACTATGGCGCGCCAAACGTTCAGACTACGTAGTTTAACTATGTTCTTGTGTGATATGGAGATTGTCGGTATTATTCACGCTTCTTTCCGTGAAATGTTACTTCATCTCCACACATCAGACATTCAACAAAATCTATCCTATTATGCATTTGTTGTTAAGCCCATTCACAAAACGTAACTATATAAAAAATCTTCGTCCAGCAGCTGTTGGTGTAACTGAATGTAGTATGGATGAACTTTGTGTTTTTTTAATGTTCTATGAACGGACTTTCGAACAATTTTCTGTTGATACGAAATATCGCGTTGACTACGATGTGGAATCACTACAACGCATGCGATCACATGTAATTTATTTGGTCGACGAACGCCACTCGATATTGGTCGGCTTGTACAGCTTGATGCAAATGTATCCGGACACGTATCGAGAGAGAAACACCTGCCGCACAATATTTTGCTCCGTACGGTATGCTGATACTCCGTCTATTCGGAACAAAATATTGTGCGGCAGGTGTTTCTCTCTCGATACGTATCCGGATACATTTACACCAAGGGTACCTGTTGTAGCAGATACAAACTTGACAAAAGAAATATGTAACACCGGTTTATACGATAATAACGCATTTTTTTATTTTAAATTTGAAATATCTTGTAAACCCAAAGAGTTAGGTATAGGAAAAAAATGAAATAGCCGCTAAATGTCTATCGAAATATTACAAAAAGTACAGGGTGTTCTATTTAAAATTAACGAAAAAATTGAGGACCGGAGTTTTGACTTACTATACCGGGTGTTCAAATTGAAGTCGGCACTATTGCTAACTTCGTTATTATTGAAGCTACGATGTCAGTTAAATTAGCAAACTATTAGCGTTTTTTCTTCCGAATACGATGGTAAAACCTAAAAAACAATTGAACTTCGCGTTTTTGAGATATTAAAAAAAATTACATTTTTTTAAATGGAATACCCTGTATATTTTTGCACATTTTGAATGATAATTTAATTCTAAATGAAATCCATTAATACATAGGTACCCAAAAATTGACAAATAAACGAACTACAAGTATTAATGGAAAATCATGTAGACATTGACTAGTTATCGAAAAATTAATACACTTTGCTCTTTATCATTGTCAATATTAAATACTCTTATTTGAACAACAAAAAACAAAATTCTGAATGCAAAATATTGACTGCATAACCACCCTAGTCTTAAAAACTACAAGGACGTAAAGATGAACCGAGTATTAAACTCAAAAAGTAAAAGCAAATAAAAACTACAAAACAAAGATTAGATCATGTGCCCGAAAACATTCCCGTTTTCTTCTACACACTTTTGAGCACGTTTGTACACCATTCTAACAGCTATTAAGATCGTTCGTCCATCGATGTTGTTTATAATATTGCTGATGCTTTCTTGAAGATCATTTGTATTTTCATAGCGATTTTTATAAATTTCATTTTTTAAAAATCCCCAGAAACAAAAATCAAGAGGGATAAGGTCTTGTGAACGTGGTGGCCATAATACTGGTCCTCGTGTACTTATCCAGCGATCATGAAAAAGTTGTGTTAATAAACCAGCAACAGCTTGAGAATTGTGCGGTGGTGCACTATCTTGCTGGAAAATAACTTGTGCGCGATCAGCTAAATTGAGATCATCTAAGAACTCCTCTATTGTATTTCTCAACAGTTCTGCGTATCGTTCACCTGTAAGAGTACTTTCTAGCATATCACATTTTTCTAAATGTGTAAATGCCATTGTTGGAGCAAATTCAAATAGCTATTTATGTAGTATATTTATGTACGTTGACTTAACTAACACTCGTAATCTTGACAGATACCATGTATCTTTTGTTTTAGTTCTAGTTGTCTGTGATAAAACTATTAGAAATAAATTGACTCTGTCTACGCTTACAATAAAGTTACAATTAAAGCAAAAGCTAAATGGCGTGTTTATTATTACTTATTAGCAAGCGATTAACAACTAAAATATGATTACCATCAAACTAGTGACGATTTTTTGTTCGCATGAGATGACAAATTATAATACAATGTTTCTTTCAGTTGTCAATAGTCGACCATTCATTGGCTACACGATCTTCATATCAAGTTGATCTGCTACATTTAAATGCTTGTAGTTAGTTTATTTGTTAATTTTTGGGTATCTACGTATTAATAGATTTTGTTTAAAATTTAATTATCTTTTAAAATATCCCAAAATATATAGGGTATTCCATTTAAAAAAATGTTATTTTTTTAAATATCTCGACAACCTGAAGTTCAATTGTTTTTTAAATGTTACCATCGTAAACGCAAGAAAAAACGCTACTAGTTTGGTAATTTAACCAACATCGTATCTTTAGTAGTAACAAAGTTAGCAATAGTGCCGACTTCAATTTGAACACGCTGTACATATGATCACTAAATCACTAAATATAGAAATATTTGTTAAATTCTTGACACAGCAAAAATAGAAGACATAGCCAAACCATGTAATCAAATCAATCAAATCAACCTACACTTTAATTCAGACGTAAAAATAATCATAACTTTTTAAATATTCGCAATAAACCCGGCAAACCTTATATGTATGAGAAAGATCGCAAAAGTAAGCAAATTTTTAAAATGTAAGAAAATGTGCTATACATTTTCTTACATTAAAAAAAAAGTTAGATCTGGGACGCCGTTATTAAACACCCCTGTATAACTAATTTTAAGATATGGGGCTTTTATAATGTTGGATAAATCAAGCTTCGACGCGCCACCTCTATATATAAAGGAAATGGTCGCAACGTAGTGTCGTGCTGTCGTAGTGTATACTCCCCGCAATTCAACTAGTTATTACAAAATCTAATTAATTTCGTTTATTTCTATGAATCAGTTACTTGTTTTAATCGATTCTTCTCGTAATATACCCATATTTTATTAATAATAAAAAAATCTTTGCTATGAAAAAAATAAGAAATTACAATCAAGTTAGAAACGGTTTGTGGCACATAACATGCATGAAAAGCTAAACTTATTGAGAAGATAGATAATTAACAGAAAATTGAACGTTAGCAATGGAACCTAAATTTCGAATTACAACAATAAATTGTCACATAATTTAGATATGTTTATTCCTAGCAACTTGAGTCTTCATTAGGTAATTAATTTAATTAAATATTAATAATTGGCATATTCCGCTACTTTTAAAATTAAAGCAGAACAGCATTGGAAATAGTAGTTAATTGTGTTTCTAAAATTGGAAAAATTTACGGTTGGTCGATGCAGATGTAGAAGTAGATGTTTTTTAAAATTTTGTTTTGGTTAAAAGATTTAAATGTTGTCTGGACGGTAATGTACAGTACTGAAAGGTGAATAATTTAAGACAATATATATGTATGTAGTTTGAAAATATAACTTTTGGTGTAATGATTAGTACGTTTCATAAGAGTTTTTTGTAATGTATGTAATGGCCATAGTAAAATGGGTGTAGTTAATATTAACATTTGTTTTTAAGGAAAAATTCGGAAAGTGAAGGTAATAATTTCATCCTTTGGAATCTAGATTTATGTCTGCTTGGGGCAAGGGTTTACGTTGAAATAAGGTTGAAGGTTATACGTTCATTCGCATTAAAGAGCTTCATTTTATTTATGTATATCCATACATACATATGTATATTTATATGTTCCCTCTTTTTTTCGCAGTAGTAGTTCTAGAATTAATTTATTGAAGTATGTAGTTAATTTGATGTAGAAGTTCATAGGACATTAATATTGTATTAATACTACTTAAAATAAAATTATGTTAATGTCAAAGGTGTCTATTCTGGTATGTTATGTTATAATTTAAATGGCAGATTCTAAGCTAATATTTTGTTAGAGTGTGTAAATATGTACTTACATATTAATAATTTCTACATTTTCAACAATTATATTATATCCAACATAATATTTTTCAAGAAAAGACCTGATTACGTTTTACTTTTCCAAGGTAGTAAATCTAATTCCACGATTATAGACAATGTATGTAATTTCATAGGGATGACAGGTCGCACTATATGGAGATGAGTGGGAATGCGTAAAATATAATGGATATGTTGCTAACGAGATCTGAGCTACTGCTTTCCAACTGTGGCACATCGTTATCCGTTCATATTTCTTTCAAACTACAATTATCGTATTTACTAGAAATGTACCTATAATTGAAATTTAATGGTATTCATAAATGCAGTATTAATAGTACGTCAATTCAAATATGAAAGAATTGTTAGGATATTGCATCAAAAGAAATGTACACTCTCTTTCTAAAGTAATGTCTTCCCCAGCGAACGGGTTTATATCAATAATACCTTCCAATGGACGTACTCTAGCCGTCGGGCGACCTTGGTCATAGCAGTATTGAGGAACCGAGGTCGTCCGACGGCTAGAGTACTTCCTTGGAAGACGTTATTGATATGAACCCGTTGGCTGGGAGAGACATTACTTTAGAAAAAGAGTGTACATAGGTTTGCTTCAGCGAGCAATAAGTATTATAAGGCCATGTTAAATTTTCGGAAATACCTTTTTTGATAGTCTACGAAACAATTACAAACTCGTCCTGTTTATTATGGTTATTATTAGTATAACAATTTCTTGGATTAATTGTAATTAATAATTGGATTAATGATTTACCAGTATGGTGAAAACTACTGGAATGTGGTCACTTTATTGTATTATTTTAGTAAATTCGTGTACATACAAGAAAATTGGGTAATATTGTATTATCTAAATGAAAACCAATAAATTCCCATTTCGATTTCATTACTTTTGGAAAATAACTGTATCACTGTATTATTGCAACTACTTAATATGTATTATTTGGTTGGTAATATGAAAATTCTAGCGATTTTTTTTAATGCAGAAGTTTTTCCCCTCTGCCGTGGTTGACACATCGAGTTACGATGGCTTTCTGACTTGTCTTACATACTTTTCATTTCTGAAAAAGCCACTTACGTTAGTGACAAATCTTCGAATTTGTACTTTCTTTACTTTTATTCGTTTATTCTTGTGTTTTGTTCTGTTTTAGTCTTTATTTGTATATACATATTTACACTACTATGTCGCGGCCAAAACCCGGAAGCCTTCATAATACAGACTACGGAAGCTTTCATTATCATCCAATATTCTTTTGAACTTAACTTAACTGTTTTTTATTTGATACAAACTTCTAGTAGTTTTTATATATGTATGGTGACTGTAACCGCCAATAGAATTTGATAAAGTACTTTAACTACAAAAATCTGCATCTAACCGACAATTGTTAAATAAAATGTGTCAACACTAAATCAGTAGTCAAATATCGGCTTCTTGTACAGAGAAAATGATCGTGCGGTGTCTAGTGATGTAATAGCTAAAACTTTCTATCAATTACGTTAACATGTTTGTGTATTCGAAACAATGCCTGTGCGATCGGTGTATGAGACACTAAATAAATTGCTTTAGCAGCGTGGTGGTGGTGTTATTGCTTAATATTTTATAAGAAGGGTGCTCACTATTTAACTATTAATTTATATCGTGGTGAAAAAAAATCAAATATGTAGAAGTTATTTACCGCAATGCCGTCGCTGTTTGTAGTAGTAACTAATAGTTCTGAAGGTAATGGGAAAAGAATAGCAACTAGCTGAAGTGGGAGTATGAAAAACTACTACCAATAAGTATACCTTTTAACTGCTTATAAAACTGATCACTAATTAAATATAATACGCAGCCAAAGTGGAATAGAAGGTGATTCAATGAGATTGAGCAACTTATCACAATTCAGTGTTGCGGTGTGTAAAGCATGTTTTTACTTTTCCTGTAGAAGATCTACTTCTAGCTGCAGATTAGGCTGATAGGTGGAAATATTGTAAGTTATAACGGCTATGACGACAGATGACTTGAGACTGAAGTGAGTAGTAGCTTGAGGAAGACATGTAGTTTGAATATTAGACTCTTATAGAAAACGGAAACTTAGACTACCACCTTTATTGCAATCTTTATACTCTGTATTATGTACATTTTAGGAATGCGTATGGTGTTGCTATATTGAGACCCTCAAGCAGTGACTAACTTATCGTGTAAATCAAAGTTGGAAAGACAATCTTAGTTATTGGCAAATTATATTAATAAGTAAGTTTATGAAAAATGTATTATAGTTCTAACGATAGCCACAAGATAACTAATCTATTCCTAAGAAACTGGACAATCAGCAGATTTGGCTATATATGAAGTTCAATGACGAAACATATCGGGCTTTGGGGTCTATCTGGGCTTGTTGTTGCCTTTATAGAACCATGATTTCTTCGAACCATTGAACATTTTTTATTTTGATTAGCTTATAGAGGTACTCTTTTGCAAATAGATAAAATTAAAATAATTATTCATAAATATAAGATGCATCTTATGTATGTTCATATTTTACATTGTTTTTATTCTTATCTTGTATGCACATATTAAAATTACTATAAGCTACGATACATACTTCCACACGATTATGTAAGGCTAAAAATAGCATGGAAATCAAAACAAACAGTAATTTTATTGCACGCTTCGAATGCTCTTTACGCACCCATTAAAACTTTATAGTTGCATACTTTAAAATAGCAGCAATTAGATACCTATTAATAAAGTATAACAGCTACATATTGACATTTATTACAAAATAGAAACAGTATTTATTATGTCTTGACTAAGACACTACTACATTTATTATGATAGTTTAGAATTTTGTTGCGAATTGAATTTTAGATTTAACAAATCGGGTTTGTTAAAAATATAATTCAAATGAAAAATCCACTTACGTCTGGATAATTTTTCTAATGTTAGTAGTGGGCGTTCATAGAATTCTAGTTTAAAATATTGTACAGCTTATGAAAATGGGGCCAATTGGAAAGTTGGCCAATTTTTTTTTGGTGTTTTCATTTGCATTTTTTAACTTTTAACTTGTTCAAACAGCATGCACACGATATCTATACCCTGACTTTGTTATCTATTTTCGGCGTATATCTACAGGTTTTAAAGTGCTGGATAAACTATACATATTAATTTATTTGGAAAATGGCCAGCCACGAAGGATATTTATTAATTTCGTAGGGCGAAACCATCTCAGCTAGTTGAAGATGCGAGCGTTTTGGAGAGAGATCTGTTGCATATTATTTTACGAACATTTCAAGATGTTTAAAAATATCTAGTTGCAGATGCCCGAGCGAGATTTCTAAATAAAAATATGAAGAGCGATTAATTTTGCTCGGAATTTGTTTCTGAGGTTGTATTAATAGAAAACAGATTTCAATTTATTTTATGTATGTAAAGTTAGTTTACTTGTTCGGACGCCAAAAACGTCTATAGGATTCAAAATATGTTTTCGCGCATAGTTGTATAATTGAGGAATCGGTAGATAATGTTCTAATCGGAGCATTGTTTGCCGCAACGCAATGTATTTTATTAAGTTGCATTACAATAACAAATTATTTTTACACCGACAGAGTTTATATAGCGTCAGCCAAAATAAATACATTAATTTCGTAATAAAATATATTTATGTATCTGTGGAGTATTTTTTTTATATTCCACTCCATATTTCTTATTCGTTAATGTTAGGTTTTATATAATATACGAATCAAAAAAGATACTTATAATTCGGTATTTGCGAATTAACTTCAGTATATTTATAAATACGTTGCATTACAGACACGAACAAGATATTTTAGTGAAATTTTCATTAGCTAAGCGCCAAATACTGAGTCATCTTGCGTCAGTAACCTGTATTTAGTTGTGGGCGTGGCGATGAAAGTCAACTAGAAAGACAAATAATATTTATAAGCAAAGAAGAGCAAATTAATAAATATCGTACCTTCTCTTGATACAGACATATTTGACGACTTGCTTTTGTTGTTACTTATTGTTATGATGAGGAGTATGAGGATAAAATAGGACATTGTTAGGAATAACTTTATTAGTTACTAAAGTAAAAAAATTAAAGTTATCGGTTGTAAAGAATTTCGGTACCGCAAAATGTTTAAATCGTTAAACGCTAACTTATTGAGTAGTAAAGGAAAAAATTCTGCAAATATTACATTTTATATTTACTATTTTCAAATTAACTTTGCATCTTTTATTTAGTTTAATTGTTCTTTTGGTACTCGCGTATCAGTATATTTAGTATAAGGCAAAGAATTATTACATGATTGTTTAAGCTTAATTAAATGCAGTAGCTTTTGTATGTTTATTATTGTTTTTTATGTTTGTAAACAATCTTGCAACTTTAATTATTTGAAGTTTACATTTGGTTTTTGTATGGTTTAGCTCTATTATTTAATACTTTTAGTGATAGTACGTGTGGTTAATAACACCTTGCTGGTTTAGTATTAGTTGGCTATTTATGTATATAAACATATCCCAAATATAAGGACAATAAGGACATTGAGAAATCTCAGGCAGATAACATTTTCCATAAAACATATTTTTTTTTGCTTCTCGGCTATATGCATTTTTTTTCTATGTACATCGAGTGCACATTAATAGATCTAGTATATTACTGGGCTATAATATTTGTCTCATGGCTATAGTGCCATTGCATGCCCAAAATGAAATTAAATTTAGCGCCAAAACTAATTGACGGGACACCTGTGACAAATTTTCTGCATACTTTAGATAATTTCCAGATTTAAAATATCTTCATTTTGCTTTGCATTCATTTATACGTATATCTAGCGATTCTTAAGAAATATCTTAGTAGTTATTTTTACGTTTCATTTTCTTCGGACTATTTTAGTTCGTTCACTAATACAGAAAACAGGTGTTATGTAACTCGTACTACGACTATTCCATTCTTGCAACAAACTCTTGAAAGAAATGAATATATTAAAGCGGTCAATCTAAATATACGATGGCTTCTGCTATATTTGACTTACTTTGCCAATATATTCACGTGTAGCATATAGATCTACACACGTTAGTAGTAGTAGTTCGTTTATTTTTAGACGTTTATTGGTGTCAGATTATACACCCTGCTTTCGCCGATTTCGATTAGGTAAGGTAAAACGCAAATCGTTCTGCCAAATTACTTTTTCGAGTCATAAGCTGTTTCTGTCTTTGATATGCAATGAAAGCATTAAGTAAAAATGTGTGTGACTTACCTTCAAGTTGTGATAGAATAAAATGAGAGCTATTGTTATTATCGATAATAGTATGAATAAAGTTAACGCGGAAACTTGAGATATATTCAAGGTGTTCAAAACGGTACTGAAGATAAAGGCTGCAGCTTGGCAATAGATGATTGGCAGAAGACATCTATCAATTACATCCCATGGCACTTCTTGTTGTGAAGGTGATGGCAATTGAGATGTTCCCAAGGAAGAACGCCTCCTTAGAGAAGCTGACTTAATAGTCGGACCCGCCGGCAGGGTCTTTAAAGATGGTCTTCTTTTAAATGGACCACTCATTCTTGGTCCCTTTTAATTGTTTCTGCGGTTGCGTTACCAAAAAGAAAAGCACTATATTGCGAGTTTTTAATTAAGAAATGTTACGCGATCGCACTAAACTTGCGTGAAAAAAAACAACTATTTGGAAGGATTCAACCGTCCGCTTTGAGTAACCAGGACGGAATGGCTAAATTGAAGTTTCTTCACAGCGCGCTCTATTTTGGAACGTCTAGCAGCCGTTAATGTGCATCAAGTTCGAATGTTTGTCTCTCGGACTCTTTTTATGATACAAATATAACTACCCGGTGTATAAATTATAGTGATATTCTGCCAAGAGTTGTCGAGACACTTTGGATAGCCGGCTAGTAGTTGTTGTACCGTAAGTATAAAGTATTTACACAGTTATTAATAATTGGTAAAGGCAAAGTTTCAGATCAGCGTAAGGTATATGTGGCGATTGTCAGTAGTGTGTAGTTTACATAAAAGAGTGCTATAATATTGCAAATTATTAATGGTGTTTGACTGGAGAATAATTGTTTATTTTACATTTTGTATATTAAACTTGTAGTTTAGAAAGTTAAATGGAGCGTCAGATATTTTGCACCATTAACAAAAGCTAGTAATTTTGTTTCTAGTGTTGAATAATGTGTTTCAGGTGTGTAGCTTATGTTTATGATTATACATGTTTACTCAGTCCACCTAGAAGAAATATGTTTGTACTACTTTGTATTATATGTGGTTTACGTACAAGTTATTTGTCCAGTAAATGGTTGCATATTATACGTAGTACTCGCCGGCAACGCAAAAAGTTTCACAACCATCACAAACGTATAGAAGTGTGCATAGAAATTTTGCTTTGTGGGCATAATTTTCATATCTTGACGTACATTTGATCTACGCAACTATACATCATATGATTTTCATCATTTTATAAACATGCTATCCATACAGAGTGCAGTCCATCGGCAAATAAATGTTGTACCTAGTTGAAAATTCTTCAACTTCGTATTTTGAACTTACTTATTAACTTCTGGTACGGTTGGTACGTGACTAGAGTGTATAAAATAGAGTAGTTTAATATATGTATGTATGTAGTAGAGTGAAGTATGAATAACGGTTAAATAACTGGTGCGCTTCTTATTTCGCATAAAACAAAAATAAGAAGCTACTGCATTCGCTTTTACGGCGACAATCTACCTATCTATAGTCTACCCTGGGAAAGAAATGGAATTTTAAAAAATCCCAAAATGTAAGGTGCTACCAACTTAACGTATTTTGTAGGTAACACTGCAATTCTTGATAAAATGAATTCCATGAACTTAATACCAATTACTCCAAATACTTGTAAATTCGAATTTGTAAAAAATCTCAAGGTGTCTACATTAATTAGTGCGCCCTTTCTCAATTCTATAATCGGATTTCAGTTAAACCTGACTTAATGCTTACCCTGCTGGAATAGCTTCTTTTATTACAAGGATGGCTCCCGAAATCAATAAGGTGTATTTCCTTTCCAATACAATACAATACCTCATGCCACATACGGTTCGATAGCCGCCGTAGTTAAATCGTTATACACCTCTACATGTATGAATGTACATATATACATGAATTTCTTTCTACGATTTTGTGCAAGAATCAGAAGGTTTTCGTTTAACGTGGTTGCCACATGGAGTTACCGTAATCTTCTCATTTCCATCATTTATCTATCTATAAAATGTTGTGCAAGTAGCTCTTTTCGTTTTATATTTATTTTTGTGGATTTGATGATATAGAAATGTACATGAACTGTATACATACACGCATAGTGTTACAAGCACTTCTGGGTTTTGAAGATAGTACTTGCTAATCCTCTGTTTCGCTACTAGTGGAAGCAAGTGGTTTTTTTAGAAGCAAAAAGAAAGTGAAAGATATCAGAAGATCAAAGTATTTGAACCAACTTCGACATTTGTGTACTTCCGACAGACCAGAGACAACAGTCTCCAGCTACAACAGATGTTATTATAACTCTAGCAAACATGTAGTTCCAATATGTGTGCGACAAGTCATGTCAACCAACTTGATTAAGATAAAGTCGGATATTAAGCCAATAGTTCTAAATGTTGACCGTGCCCTCTTGAAGGCAATATGGAATTGTTGAAAAGCATTTGTAAATCGAACGTACTAAAAGCTAGTACATGTTTTCGACCATTGGGCTAGGTCTCTGTGAAGTTTCTTAGAACGTAAAGCATCGGAATTGAAGGTAGCTCTTGCGTGAGCAAACAATTATTATTTTGTCGGATTTTACTTTTTTTTTCAATCTGGAAACATTGAGAGTGTGAATATATCTCATTTTATAGTAAAACAAAGTGTTGGTATGGGAAAGTAAGTCTCAAGGCTTCTTTAAAAATTAATAAATGTAGAACTGTTGTTTCGATATCCAAATCGACATAATTTATAGGATCACTGTCATAATACGAGGGAAATATATCAGAAAATTACTTTCAAACTTAAAATAAATTTATTCAATGGATTGAATAGTAACTCGTTTAAATATTTATTTCGTATGAATGTTCGTTGATTGAATCAATTATATTTTTTTATAAACTCAACATTCCGAACAATATCGAAATAAATGCATTTGCATTTTAATAATATATAGTTTAATTTATTTCACGCGTCATTCCTATAAACGTTTCCTATTTTATGTTGGCACTCGGCCATTTATTTTAGTCAATTTATATCACATAAATATCAGTTCTCATTATTTTTCTATTCACATTCAACAACTAACCAAGAAATTAGTATTAAATGTAATGCAATGTATCTTATTGTATAATAAATTTATCAATTTTTTTCTCAATTTTGCTATAGATCCCGAAATAAGAGCGATTAAATATTCATTTGCCTCAATAAATGACGGAGAAAAATATTATTTTAAATAGCGCATTTTATTCAATGTGGCAAAGTATTGTTTACTCATTATATTTGATGAGTGCTAGATATCTCATACAGTAAATAAATGGCACAGAATAAATAGATTAAGTATTATTGTCGTAAATTATCCCGGTATAATTTCCTGATAAAACTCAAACAATTTATGTGAAATTCACGTCCGACTGTTATCAGCTGCAATTTTACATGTATTTGTTCTTAGAGTTATTACTCTGTGAATTCTTTATTGTGTATAGGATTGTAATATAACAGCTGGTATATTTAAATTTATACCTTAACTTAATTTCTAGATACTGGTTACTTTTGCCTCTTAACTACTAGGGCGTATTTTTATGGTATCTACTTAGCCATGAAACAAAAGAGTGACGATGTCAAACTAATTATAGAAAAATTGCTGTCACTTTTAGAAGTACATGCGCTAAGTTGTGTTTAGTTTGTGTTGTCTATAGAGACTGAGACGGTCTATTTCTCGATAAAATGAGTGAAACTAACAATAAGTTGAACATCGAAGCGTAATAAAGTTCCTGACAAAAGAAGGCAATGGTACAAAAGCTCTGTATATCCGAAACAGGTGTCCTCAAAATTTTGCATGGCGATTTAGGTATGAAGAAGGTGTCTGCACGGTGGATACCCAGATTGCTTACAAAACTGTACAGAAAAAAAGTTTCTCAAGAAAATTTGGTCGAGTTGGAGAGGGACAAACCATTTTTATCATGAATTATCACCGGGAATAAGATTTGTGTATATGTATTACTGGAACCCTCCTACTAAACAATAATCCATGCAGTGGCTTCATTAGGGCTCTCCACCCCCAAAAAAGGCCAAGACACAATTTTCTGGAAAAAAAATTTATGGCGACTGTTTTCTGAAATGCCCTCTCGGCATGTATTCAATAAGCAAGACTCCTTTGCTTATTGAATACATGGCGCGAGGGTCTACCATAAATAGAGAGGCTTACGGCGACATTTAAAAACTGCTATGGAGGAAAAGCGCCCGCATTTTTATACACAAAAAACTTGCCGATGCAGGACAACTGTCGGGTTCATAAAGCAAACAAAGTTCAGCAAATAATCAATGACTGTAAGTTTATAAAGTTAGCTTTATAGCCCCGACCTAGCTCCGTCAGAGTTTTTCTTATTGAAAAATTTAAAAAAGCATCTCAGGGGAAATCGTTTTGCTTCTATTAAAGAACTCAAAGAAGCTGTTGAAGAGTATTTAGGGCGGTTAGTAAAGCAATTTTTTTCTGAGGATCTGGGGCAACTGGAAAAAAGATGGAATAAAGAGAGTTATGTAGAAAATTATTTTTTTCTTCTCTTATGTGCTTCTTTTCATGGCTAGGTAGGTAATAATAAAAATACGCCCTGAGACATTAATAGAGAAAACAAAAAGAACCGACATTAGAAATTTTTCAAGTTAAATGAATTGAAATTGAGAACATCAAACTGGCAAACAGTTGTTCATATCAAGGATCGTGATAAGAGAAGATAGAGTACGAGGAGCCGAAGAAAGCAACATATGCTTCATGGGCAGACGGAAAAATAGTGAAATTTGTAAAGTAGAAAGCACATTAAATATAACATCACGCTAGGAAATCTAATATCAGAACATACGACTTGCTGACAAAAAGTCGTGTATACAAGAAAATTTTCGATTTTAACACAGCGGTAAAAATTTTAAAAATATCCGATCAGTTAATTTCAAAATTACCTTCCATACTTATCTGTTAGGGTTAATAAGAAAAACAAAACAGAAATATATTTAAATAAACATGATCGTTTTTGATATTATGTGAACAACATACATATTTTACAATCATATCCCGTTTAAAATTTGGGCACAACTGCTGTCCACAACACTTGCATCGCTTAGGCATACTAAATAGCCCTCTCTGCAAATGTAACAATAAATCTATTGCCGACATCGACCATATCCTTTTTGAATGTTCCGATCTTTCTTTCTCCCAAGCGAGCTTTTTGCGAGAAATTTCTAAACATGTCATGTTTCCAACTAACACGAATAACTTGCTGGCTCTAAACAATAAGATGATATATGACAGTTTGATTGGATTCTTGGCCAAGAATAAAATCCGTCTTTAGTTTAGCTTTGTTATTCGTGCATTTTCGCTGTTGAGGTTAGCTTTGTTTCCTTGGTTCAACCCTTTGTTGAAGATATCCTTCATTCCGCGGTCTTTTTCTTTTTTGTTTGTAAAGTCGTCACGATAGACCCCGTGACGTGAACTGTCTACCCTTCTTTCTTTCCTGTTTTGCTGTCTTATTAACATTAGGTTCTCTTTCTACTTGAATTGTAGGATAGTTTTTTTTTTAGTCTCTATTAATATAAAGACGTGGTTCAATGGCCACTGTAGCCAAGGCCAACAAGATATCAATCAATCAACATACATATTTCCAAAAATGTGATATCAACACAAATCATGGGTTTGTTGTTGTGATCGACAAAGACTATGATGTGGAGTTTGTTCTTCTAAATCAAAAATATACATCTCATATAATACATCTTACTTCTAAACAAAAATGCCCGTAGTTTACCATTTTTGGACTTTTTAAATTTTAAGTTGGACAAAAACTAATGTTGGTATCATTGTCAGTTTCAACATTTAAGAAATATAATCTAATTCCCATATTTTCAAACAATCACTAGTCAATAATAAAGCAAAAGAAAAAGCAGACTTGTTAATACAGTACTAGATGGAAGAAGTTATTGGTCTTGTTATGCATCTAAAAGTCTAGTCGTGTGCTATGGATACCAGCAGGCACTGTCTTCAATGACACGAAAAATAAGACTAGAGTGATCTCTTTGAGGCTGAAATTTGCTACGTCATTGAAATTTGGAAATTCTGTAACGTTAAGTTATTCTGAGGAATCTAAGCACATTGGAAGAAGCCAACTAAGATATGAGAAGTCAGTCAAGATTTAACGTTAGAATAAGTATCTAAGTATCGAATTAACAGGCAGTAGGTACTGGTAAAAAAAGTAACTAGAACAGTAGAGGTTTGGTGAGTACAAATTGACAGCACGTGTACCTTTTTATTCTAAACTGGGACCGAAAAAATGTACTTCTAGTAAAAATGTGTTTGCTGGTATAGCTGCTATGTTTTGTATTATGGATTCCTTCAATCGATGGTATTGTTTGTTAAAAACACTCTTCCTTTTAGGTACCCCTATAACCAAAAATTGGTTGGATTAATACCTGGTGATCTGGTGGACCAAGTTTTAGGAAATTGTCTGCTGATAATATGGTCGCCAAAGATATTCCTTAAAAACCGTTTTACTGGATTGAATATACGCGGAGGTGCACCATCCTGCATAAATACGATGTTTTCAATGTCGTATTCTTGCGACAACGGTATTGCATAATAACGAAACATATTCAAATAAAGCTGGCCAGTTACTCTAACTGGGCTTGTTCTTCCACTTATTAGTTATTTATTGACCAAGCTCGACAATTGTGCGTGTTCACACCACCATGAAGTTCAACGTGTGCTTCATCAATCCAAAAAAACATTTACATTTTAAGATATCTTCTAAGAATTCACCATACAGTTGTCTTACTTATTGTTTGTTTCAAACGTTCAGCTATTTTATTCGCACTAGATGTTCAATATTTGTTTTCATATGCTAAGTCTTGCGTTTCTCATAAAGTTTCCGCAACTACAATATTAGTGACGACAGGTCTTCCTGATTTCTGCCTTAAATTTTTCTATGAGGTTTTGGACATCACTCAAAGAACGTGGGCCAGCTCTTAAGTTATTTAATGTACGAAATTGTCTTAAGCCTGCCGTAAAACTCCATCCACATTCATAACAGCATTGAACGAGTTTACTGCAAGTTTGCAGAGATAAAACCATTCCTTTCTATAAATAAATTCTCTTCCAACACAAAAAACGGTGTAATATGACACATGCGATGTTTTACTGATTATTTAAACTAATTAGTGTTCATCAAAGAGTGCTTTGCGTAGGTTTTGGTATATCTAAAATAAATAAAATATGAAAATAAATTGTGATGTCTTTCGTAAATAATCAAACCTACCATACGATATGTAGTTATTCGTATCACGTATTTCTGTAACTTACTTAAAATGATGCTTGACGTATTATTTCAGTACATTTACAATATAATAGCGCAGTATAATTATCAGTCTACCAAGTGAATGTACCTTTTTCTATTTCTGTTTTCGAAATACTACTGCCGCTAACAAAGTAAAATGCAAATAGAATTATTAAAGCGTATAGCAGAACAATTTGCTCTTCTCTTATTGTCATTGCTGCAGGCAACATGGTTTAACATCTTGGCATTTATAGAAGTCACATCCAAGACGCAATCATACCAGCCCGGTAAATTATATAAAAGAGAAATAATAAAAAATGTAAGCAAAGTTACTATTTATACATTTTAATGGTACCCGTATGGTTGAAATGCTCGTAAAATTATTCCTGACCTACGCAATGTATAAAAGCAGTAAACTTCATTACGGATCAAATAGCCAAATGGAAAGAATTACCATTATATAAAAGCATTAACACTAGTGCGTTTGAAATAAGTAAACAAGGGGGACGAAACGATAATTTTGTTTGTTGGACGTAAGCCAACAAGTGCTCTGGAACGAAAATATTCGTGATCAGGAAATATGGGTAAATAGTTTTTGATTTAACAGCGTTTATGCAATCGTTTTAATTTATTGCAAACAATTTGATTCTATAATAAAAAAAAAATACAGAATAAAGATGCTTTGTACTAATTAGAGTTAACAAATAAACAATATTGGCCATTTTAGGATTAGGATTCTGTAAATTAAGACAAATTTGACATGGTTAACGTATAGAGTGGTTACGTCATTTTCACAGATGCACATATATACAGGGTGATGCATTAGTGCGTAGAAACTCGATATATCCGACATTATAAAAGTTATTTAAAAAATTATTCAGAAAAAGTGTAGCTATTCTTAAGCTTCATATCTTAATATTTGTTGCATATATTATAACGGCGTGCCAGACCTAAATTATGTTTTGTTTTAGTGGAATGCTATATTTTTTTGCATTTTTTTAATCTGTTTACTTTCACGCGCCTTCTCATATAGGGTTTGCGGGATCTATATCAAATATTTCAAACATTATGACCATTTTTACGTCTAAAATAAGGTGTATTCAGAATCTTAGTTCCGCCAAGAAAAAAAAAACGACCTTTTTCGCACAATTACATGGTGTGGCTACGTCTTCTAGTTTTGTTGGTTCGAGAATTGAACAAAAATAATATTTCTTATATACAGGGTGAATCAAAACTTGGGTCCTTAATTTTCGCTTTAAATTTAAATGGAACACCAATGACGTTTCGATAGATATTTATCGGCTCTTTCGTTTTTCTGAACCATTCCCTATACCTAACTCTTTGGGTGTAGAAGATATTTCACACTTGAAATAAAAAATTGTTTCCTTTTTAAATTTGATGAATTAAGAAGTTACACGCTGTGCAAGAAACCAAAAAGTATACTAAACAAAATCGTCAAATCAGTCAAATCCTCAAAACGCTGACAAAAACAGAAGACGTAGCCAAACCATGTAATGGTGCGAAAAGGGTCGTGTACTTTTTTTTCTTATAGGAACTATCATTCTGAATACGACTTATTTTAGACGTCAACATGGTCATAACTTTTGACATACTCGGTATAGATCCAGTAAACCCTATATGAGAAGGCTCGTAAAAGTAAATAGATTTAAAAAATGCAAAAAAAAGTATAGCATTCCCTGTATATGTGCAACTAATTTTAGGATATGAAGCTTAAGAATACCTAAATTTTTTCCAATAATTTTTTTAAATAATTTCCACGCACTAATGCACCACCCTCTATATTATTTTAATTATGCTAATAGGACGTTGTTAAATGACGTTTCTGCAAATAAGAATAATTTTATCCCCAAGAAAATATTGTTCGCTGATACAGGGAAATGAAATGCGTAACTGTGTTTTAAGCATTCTTTCGAGTCTATTGCCTGGCATTTGGTTGCTAAGTAACAGTTACCAGATAAACAATTTAGAAAAATTTGAAACATTAAATAATAATTTATAGCAATTAGTTATGGCAAATTCATGATGTATGAGTACCAATGTGTGTAACTATTAATACTAGGTACGTAAAGTAATAAAGATAGAAAGCTGGAACTTTTTAGATGTGTACAGTTGTACATGCAGCACAAACTGTGTATTTATCAATATACAGGGTATATCAAATTTCCATAGACGCCTTAAATTTTTCTATTTTAAATAGCCTGTTATGTTTTTTAGTAGTGACTTTGATAGTTACCTAAATTAGTTTTGCAGTGACATATGGTTTAATGGTCTTTCGACAACCAGTTTTGTTATGTTTCAAGATTATATAATGAAAACATTATTAATCTTAAAACATTGTTAAATACACTGCTCCTAGAAATTAACGCACCATGTAGTAAACGATAGTGAATTCGTTGCAGGTCGACTGGTGACAAGTTCTCTTTAGAGACGAATCCAGATTTTGTCTTTATAACTGTGATAGACGTGTTCGTGTGTACAAACGTCCAAATGAACGATATGCTCAGTGTAAAAGTCTGAATACCACATTATTTGGCGGAGGTTCGGTAATGGCCTAGGGAGCCATATCTACGTGTACGGATTTAGTAGTGTGAAATAATGGGAATCTGAATGCTGATTGGTACATATTGGACATCATCCAAGACTGTGTTGTGCCATTCGCGCCTTATAATGCACCAAATTTTTTATTAATACAAACTAATGCGAGCCCGCACAGTGCTCGCATAGTTCAAAATTATATTGAGGCTGTTGGAATCAACACCACAAACTGGCCAGCAAGAAGTGCAGATCTCAATCCAATACAGCATGTCTGGGACATGCTTAGTAGACGCCTACAAGGTTATCCGAACTCTGCCAACAACCTGGAAGAGGTGGGGCGCCGCCCTGTTGAAATATGGAATGGAATGGAACAGAATGGCATAAGCTCGCTTATTTTGAGTTTGAGTCACTGATGTGAAGCCATTATTAGAAACAGAGGAGAAAATACTCGATAATAAGGTGTTTTTATTAAAAATTTCGCTAATTAAGATTTTCGATTTTTTCCATTTTTCATTGATTTTCACTGGTGTTTAATTTGTAAAGGCTAATTTAGTAAGAAATTATCCAAAGTTGAGTATTAATGGTTGTTAATGATCGAAGAATTGAATATACTTCTCTATCCAGCCATATACTATTGTTTTCTAAAGAATTTCTTAGTGGTGCGTTAATTTATTGGAGCAGTGTAGATCGTGTAAATTATCGAAATTAAAACGTATTTGTTTCGAATTTTTAAAACTGTACTTTTTAATATTGTCAGCAAAGGTCCTCTAAAATTATGTATGTTCAAACTGTACCAGTAACGTAACACTTATATACAGTATTAAAAAAATGCAATACTTTTATGAGAAATACCTTTTTTTGATGGTGTTTCAGTATATCTAATATAGTTACGTATGTACATAATTTGTAACAACATTCTTGCAACGTTCTCTGTAAGGACTTCTTTAAATTTTCTGTCATATTACTCTCGTTTAAGTGATGATAAGCATTTCTTTTATCTTGTGCCATGGTGGCAGCACTTGAGTAAACTGTCATGTACATTACGTTTTTTTATATTACGCCAGCAAAAAAATCATAGGCAATGATTGCTGTGTTTTCGAAGATGTTTTTCTAAATACGTTTCGTTACATTCTCATTATCTTTTAAGTTGTATATACAGAGTGCGCACGTTCGACCTGCCGATAGATGCAGTAGCAATGTGTGGTCGACTGTAATTGGGAAGCGTTACGTTATGCTCTGTCTGGCAATCTCGCAGCATTATCAATTCCTTCGCAGACAATTTACTAATGTCTACTAATGCTAATTAGATATTCTATAAAAGTGTTTTATAATAAATATTTTTCCGGCATATAATAATTCATTTTTATCTATAAAACGACCCAACAAAGAATACAATAACGCTCCTTCTTCGAACGCAACACCTTGATAACTGAGTCTAATATGCACGTACGCAAGCGCAAGTCTGTTGGTATCTCAAATGTATGTATTCTGTCTGAGCACTTCGATCTGTTGATAGGGTCCTCAATGTGTTAGAGCAGGCATAGGATTTTAATATGTTAGATAAAGAGATACAATGAACGCATTCGTCCAAGTGAACAGTACCGATATACTTTCTTGTGTTAACTAAAGAACATCTCTTCGGTGTTCTTTTTCATCTTACACTAAACGGATCAGCAGGTCGTGCGCGTGGCCCAGTATATACATATATAGAATGGAAGATATTCCTCATAAAGCTCTAATTTTACAGGGTACTGAAAGTTGGAGTTGAAATGAACTAATAAAATAAGATAAAGTTGAGACAACCTATTTAACAGCCAGTTTACATTTTCACATCTTCAGTCTATGTCTTAAATCGTTAGACAATGCAATTGCAAACTTTAAAAAAATATGCCAACATAACCAAAGTAGTCGCCGCTAATTTAGTTGTTTATCGAATTAACTAACAGAAATAGAGCAAGTCGTCTAAAATAAATGAATTAAAGGGGGCCTCGCATACTTTCCTATTTTTCTTACTTTTCACTTCCGCCGAAGCATGGTATGTAATGTCGGTTTACGAACTCCTATAATAATAACTTTCGGGTTCGTTCTTCAATTGGACTTTTCTATTATTGATTAACCACAACTTGTTACTTGAACATAGTAGGACAATGGACTGCTCATGAAACTATGCTCACCTGTGTTCTGAAGAAATACCCAACAGAAATTGTTGTACAATTGTTAAACTGTGTGCTGTTCATACCATGAACTATGCTAGTGTATAGGCCTGTAATACCTTGGGCACTAAATTATGAGTTGAGTGCCATAACGTCGTGGGTGATGTTTTACGTTATTTATGAATTTTGTAATTTTCTTGTACTTGTTTCAAGTGGTTTTTTTAGAAGTTTGTTACTTTTTTATGAAAGTATTCTATAAGTTCTTGAATTAGAATTTTAAAATACTATTACAGTGCATGCTGGTGTAACGATACATTTTTTGATATGTAATTCACAATGTAAGGAAACTTTCATATATGTTGTAAAGGAGGCATAATAAAGATTGGGAATCATTCGTTTACTGATGACTACATTTATGTCTTCCCCTAAAAAGGATTTTCAACAATACCATGGATTACGTTTCATTTATCTCTCTCTAGACAAGAGTACGATGGATATTACAAGATACATATTTACATCTATTTCTTTATTTAGTTTCTTGATCATTTATACCTGTCGAGATTCCAACCGCATATTTCTGACAAACTGAACAAAATCAGTTTCGTCGTCGTTTCTTGGAACACAAATTTACGCTAAAAATAAACCAGAAAAGTGTTCTGAATCGACTTCCGCCTCTATATTTCGAGCACAGATACATACATATAGTTTAGATGTGTGGTCTTAAGTATGTATAACATCACAAAAGAAAAAGCGCGAAGTCACGGCGAAAATATTTTATTCAGAAATGAAAAGAAAAGCAAAGTTAGAAAAGACAGTATGTTGAAGAAGTTAGAGTTTTATTCGCGAAAATAGCGTGAACTTCAATATTTTCTCAAGTAAAACTCATAAATGAGATTTCGGAAAGGAAAGTGAAAGAATAGAAAACGAGTAGGTAGTTTTATTATTTGTCCATTTAGAAACATATGGTTTTCGAACATGTATTATATTATGGTATTAATTAAAAAAAATTCAATTTATTATATAATTAGTTATACATATTTATGTATATAAATACTTATTAGATAATTATAAGTAACATATATATAATCAACTTCTTTGACAGTCTTTACTAAATGCCATTTGCCAACTGTTTCCAATAATGTAGTACCTCTTATTCTCGCTACGCCTATAACATCTATGTAAATTGTATTTGCATAGGACACCTCCAATTAAGTTGTTACTATTTGCAGCCCTTAGAGAATTATTAGGGATGCTATATTGGGTTGGCTCTACAAGAAATTTACTGTTTATTTGTCTGTGATTTCTAATGACGTATATTTGTAATACCTACATTTACTGATATCGTCGTTCAACTTTAAACAATATTAAAACTAACAAGGCTGAAAATTTGCCTGCGAACTTATCGAGTTTCAAAAATTTATTGGTTGCAGTTCATTTGAGTAGCCCTGTATGGCCCAATGGGAACATATCTTATTGTTAGTACCCTCCATTCAGAGATAGCGCATAGCCATATACATGTTGTCAAATGAATAGTGTCGGAAAAATAAACAGTATAACACTAATATCACAAGAAAGATAAATCAAAAAAAATTACGATCATATATTAAAATAATTTTTCCTCCCCTAATAACCAAATTTTGTTAAATAAATTTTGTTGAATCCGGGGCCGACACGTGTGTACAAGAAAAAAAGGGACGCTGCCAAAATTTCTAATACACATAAACATATATTTTTTATCAAGTTGAATGATACGTAAATAAATGTTTATTGTACTCTATGAATGCACTTGTTTAGGAAGCAGCTTTGCTCTATGAATTGCACATGTGGTCTTTTCACAAATATTCTATTTATAACAAGGTCACGCCTTTACTACAGATTTTATTCATTTCGATCTGTTTATTTTCGTAGGAATCAGGTGTTTGTGTTTTTTTCATTACAGAAACTTTCAGTATTAAAGTACAACGACATATTATTACCTAATGATCTAGTAATTAATAATTTACTATTTCAGATGGCGTTCGTTGTTAATAGTTTTTTCTTTTAAAATAATTCGTGGTAGTCTTGAAGAGGATTGTTTGATGAGAAACACGACAAAAAATTAGAGTAGTAATGTCGGCAATTACATACTACCACGAGCTCCGGAGGCACGCTTCTGTGCGACGGCAAAACTTACCATAAGCTAGGCCGCTGTGACAACAGTCTCGAAGAGCCTCGGCGATCATAAACAAAGCCTTTCTTGTATCCTCACAGGAAAAAGTAAAATGGGACTTCGTGCTGGCCACAGAATCGTTCCTTCTCGGCCTATCCAATGTGCAAGTGCCTGGTTTAAATGTTCCCATACAAATGTGGCAACGTGTGGAGATGCCCCATCGCGCGTGAACTACATTTGCCGTCGTACTTGTAGTGGCATGTCATCCAAGTAATCAAGTGACGTATTTTGCAGACAATTTAAATGATCTAACGCATTTAATTTTTCGGAAAGTACATATGTACCAAATAAATGATCGCCCAATATTTCGACCAATACATTTATTGATGTCCTATGTTGGGATGAACTCTGATGGATATCTTGTGGGTTTTATCGGCCTAGTGATAAATATTATGGTAATTCAATACACTATTTTTTGTGAAGCAGTATTCATCGGTAAACAGGATCACGGATCGAAGATTTGGAAGACGTGTAGCGCATTGCCTAGCGCTCTCGCTTCATAGTCCGGTGGTCGAACCCCGGTATGTTCTTTTTGAATTTGGTTTTCTGTGGTTTCCCCAATTCCGCGGCAAATGCGGAAAGATAACATCTTAAGTCGGCCTACAACTGCAGGCATAATAATGACTCATGGCCAGCCGATGCCCCCTGTAAGCTGTAGCTACCTGTAGCTGTTGGGGGGTACAGTAAAAGATTTTATCCTGTTTCTCCGTAGATTACAATTATGTCCATGTAATCAGTATTTGTACAACTTGCTAAAATATACAATAATACAAGGAATGCCTGTGAATGACTCAACGCTCTACCTGTGTTGCCCGTCCATTTATGCGTTGCGCTCGAACAACAGGGCCGGACAGAGATTGAAAAATATTATTTTACCGTTACTGCGTGGCATAAAGTATTCATGTTTTGAAATTTAGGTTTCCATGCCATTAGCGTTAACCTCTTTTATTTTCATAGACTATTCAGTAGACAGCCTGTATGTATGTACATACGTATATTAATAAGACCAAAAACTACAACGCCATCGTACTAACAGGTACTAGGTAATGAATAAGCAAATAGGCTAAGATGGTAAGAAATAAAGATGATAAGTAAAGATACTAATAGGGAAGTAAACTCAGAAATAGTGATTCTTTCATTGCAGTTATAAAATTACGCAAAAGTATGACATCCTCACACACCTCAACATAGTACTTAAAGGATAATACGAGAATATTTTAGGCTAAAAGAATATGTAGCTATAAAATTTAAATTAAGGAAAACTGAATAAGCAATTTAGTTTCTATATTTCAAAAGATTAAGAATCTGATATGATCATACATACATATGTGTGCTTGTGATTTTTTTCGTTTAATATCTTTGAGTTCTTATATGTATATAATGGCGTTTGCTCTAGTCTTTGACGAAGGAAAGCGTACCACCAACATTATATTTGAATTTGTGATACGTTAAGGTACTTCAAAGATAAATATGTGTCTACTTAGAAATTGTTGAAGCACAGTAATGTACTTTAACCTCTAGGGAAACATATTTCTTCTGCTTTTGATGTTATCGTCATTACCGATGTCTAAGATATTTAACGAAGCTATGGTGATTTGTGAGGATTAACATAAATAGTACATATGTACATATTCGTCGCTTAGAATTGTTTTAAAAGTACGTCTTAGATGCCGATATAAGTACATACATATATCGAATCTGTAAACCGTATACGTTTAGAGAAAATCTTTAGATATAGATAGTACCTAGTTGGAAGAAACCGAATATTAGAGTAATTTTGGATACATTACTCAATGCCACAGATATACTGTACCTTATGCTAAACATTAACATTACATATCTGTATTATTTATAGGACCAGAGAATTCATAATAAAAATAATGAATTGTCAGTGAGTCTAGTGTTAAAAATCTGAGGTTAGTAATGCTGGAACATGTACTGTTTAACCCTTCAGAAGCTTGAAATGTAAAGGTTCATAGGATTCTTTTTATGTGTGTAACTGTTTCCATAATAGTTCTGCCAAATATTAATCATTTCACAAATAAGAATGAGCTAGCTGTAGGTTTAATATATTATGTTATTTCTTCATCGGATATATAATAATATCGGGTACATAATAAATGACATTGAAGAAAGCTAGTTGTAACATACAACTTCACAAAAAAATTAAAGTTGTAGAAAATGAAGTAGTGATACTTTCAACCAGCACAATATACGTATTACCTCGAAAATTAAAGAATAAACGCTAGTTATGGATGTAATAGTTAGTGGCCTGGACTTTACCCATACACATGGGGTATCGAAATAATGAACTAAATAATAAAATAAATCGAAAGATTGGTAGGATGTAGTAAAAACAAAACTTCTGTTCAAGCTTTTGAAAATTTTTTCACTGAAACAATAATGATTTTTATTTTTGAAAACACAAACAAATATGTTGGACACAACACCTGTCATTTTCAGCAGAAGAACTGAAATTTTTTTCGGAGTTGTTGCAAATTAGCAAAAAATATTACGACTCTGAAGAGGAGGATTTAGTAAATACTGGAGAGTCACTAGTCCAACTAGTGACAAGAACAATTTACTGTAAAGCAAGAGTAATAAAAATGGCATGATAACTTCGATGGTTGACCTGTATGATCAATGAAACATTGCAACTGTTTATTGTGTTCATCTCTCAATTGCTGGAATGATCGTAAAATATTTTAATGCATACTTCTGATCGGAACAAATTTGTATTGAGCGCAAACTGTGGGCATTATTGCTTTAAATTTATTGCCGGAATGTGTAGAAACAAGCTCACACATTTTGCGACTTCGTGAATTTCAATATGGGTTTCCTAACACTAAATTGACAAGATTTGCAGTTCTGGGAGAAATTGAAATTTGGGATTAGCGACAGATACTTTCTACTGAATGATCTTTACATTAAATTCACATTACATATACACATGTACATTTGACCATAAATTTTATCTAAAATGTTTGTAATTAGAATTTGTTTTGATTTACTGTTTCTGTTTATTAACTTTGGTCATCTGTTCGTTTGCATTACATTAATTTAATTGGCTTGGATATGCTGAGAATTCCGTTAAGGGTACATGTGTTGTATTTTGTAAGATTCCGTACACAATATATGGTTTCTAAAATGTTTTGTATTTGTGTGACCTGTCGACACATATTATGATGGTATTGTATTGCAAAGAAGTCGAGATTCAACAAAACCAAATTCTGCGAATAGTGACCAATGCTGCGTGGTTTGTTTGAAACGTAGATCTTCAAACTTTAGAGGACCGACATACTACTATGAAGTGTTCAACCATCAAGTCTGTAAATACTACTAGAGAAACTCAGAACCATGGAGAAAGATAATGGAGTATAGTACTAAGTAATATACATACATATGTCATTGTTAAAATTGGGTGTAAGTAAAATAAATTAAGAACACTTATATCAATATGTTCGCAACCGTTTTTGTAAATACGATTATATTCACTACTTTTAAAAAAAATAAAATTGAGCAAATAGACGAACTAGCGGCCAATAATTTGGAGATAGATGAATACATATCCAAAATCATTCAGAGAAATAACGTTTACTGCTTTTCGATTTAAAATGTTTGCCCTACAAGCACCTTATAGTGTGGGATGAATTTCTGACAACTATACATTTTCTCTAACAGACGACATACATACATATGTACATACGTATAAAGCGTAGAAGATGATTTCATTAATTTCATTGTAATTTGTTAAGAATTGGCTCACATGTAGTCTTGCGTTGCGCTGAATTCCTACAGTAGGTGAACAAACCTTTTTTAGACTTTAAATATAGTTACTACTCGTTCCTTTCTATAGTAATTACTTATCTATAAAGTTTGTGGTGTTCGTCAATGGTATAAACCATTAATAGTTAGAAGGGGCAATGATCAAAAGCATTGAATAACTGCTACTATGAATTACGTAAGTTATAAGCCAAGTTTCTTGGCCACCTATTTATCATACTTGTACTTCCAACTAAAATTGCTTATAGTAAGTATTAAGTTATAATTTCTTCTTACATTTGTTTTTTGTTTTAAGTTTCTAATATTGATTTTGAAAGACTGTAAATTTCTATACTTTTAAAAAATGAACATTCTCTCCGTGGAAGAACGTTTATTGCAAAATACCAGTTGCATAGTGTTCTACGAAAGTAATGCTATTTAAACGTAAATAACCCCTATAAAGAGGGCGATGATATAAATATGAAAGAGAATGGAATACTTAGGAAGAATATATAGAAAGCCTGAATAAATGCATTAAAGTGTTAAAAAGCACAAAAAACAGAAAGCACAAAATATAGAAAGCACCAGAAAGTAAATTCATAGGCACAGCTGTTCCGACATAAAACTAAAAAATACATTTGCAAGGTCAATGTAAATGTTAGGTGTTACGTTGTGTAAATTGTTATACATTTCACCGATGTTTCTTAAAATTTGTAAATTCTTGGCACGTCGCTTTCTCGGCAAATTTATAGGTTAATAATTTCAGCTTAAGTAACAAACAATTTTCCGAAATCCTACTTTTAGCGATTAGACAATTTAAGAGGTACCTAAGTTAAAGTTTTTAATATATTAAAGTGAGTTAGGCGTGCCAAACATTTTTATACTAAAAGAATAAGATTTTAATTAGTAATAATTTAACATAATTATAAGAGATTACCTATTCTTGTCATAGAAAGAAATTTTAGATTACAAAAGCTAGTAGTACTGAATGTATAAAATAATTTTAAGAGGGTATTGTAGTTGTATCCTATTATGTTCGACTAAATATGCCA
>ML218574.1:0-11064 GCA_004785975.1 Popillia japonica
AGGCGGAAGTTTTCGTCTACAGGCGGCGTTTGGCCGTTTTTAAACCTTTATCAGACAGAGGCAGCCAAGAGGAAGTACATAGACGTGCGACGTCGTCATGTTATTGTACGATCTGCAAACCCAACACATCTACATACATATATGAAATTCTGTTTAAAATTATGTATACGTATTACATATGGCAAAGGTATTTGATTGGACATAATGTAATGTACGTAAAAATATATATACATATAATCTAGCAGGCTTGTGTACCTACTATATATGTGCGCGCATTACTTATGTAAGTGAATGATGATCTTATTGAGGTGAACCGAGAATAACCGCGAAATATCGACATGGACAAATAAGTATGTGCGATTTAAGGTTATGAAAGGAAATACCTTAGGCAGGTAGTAGGTAGAAAACCGCACGTTTTAATGTGGTCAATAAAATCGGAATATCGTAGAGAATATATTATTGATTGTATGTACATACATACACGTGACACGTTCTATCAGTTTCTTTGTTTAGAAAGATCTAGTGATACATTATAACATTATTGACTTATAGTCACGCCTTGTGTGTATCTTGTGTAGATGTATATAAATCCGTAATGGAACGATCATTTTATTTATTTATATATGCTAAATCATAGTTGACTAAACCGCTAAGATTCGCTAAAGCTTGCTAAATAAATAATTCTATTGAAAAATTGGCAGATATTGACTTTAATCTGACTTCTAAAATTATTTGAGTTAGTAATAATTTTAATGCAATTCAAATGAATGCCTTCTTTTCTTTTTTATTTGTATTTACATTTATATTTATTAGTAAGTTCACCTAGTACTAACAATTATGTAATTCTTTCATGCTATATCGCAATATATCAAAGTCAACATATTTTATCAACTCAATAATAACCAGCAGAAATTGAAACAAGGACATATTCCCGGAAATTCTTAAAAATTTTATGAAAAACTTTCACCCTACTGTAGACAATACAGTGATTTTAAACACTGATGATAGACATGAATCACATATAGGGTGTTTCCAAATAAGTGCTAAAGTTTTTAGAGTGTTACTTCCTGTCAAAAATTATTCTTGACATGTAAAAAAAGCTCTCAGGCTTGTCATTGACAAGTTACACGCTTTCAAAAATGAGAAAAAAATTGTTTTTGGTATTTATTAAAATTGCTGAAGAGTTAAAGAAATAGGTTTTTGTGGGCGTGTTCTCCCAATAAATAAGCTACCTATGTTTTTCTAGACCTTCTTAAAAAAATAAAATTTTTCTTCTTCTGTGAATGTAATCGAAAAAATCTAGTAGCTTACTGGTACAACACGTCCACAAAAAGCCATTTCTTTAACTCTTCGGAAGTTTTAAGGAAGAACAAAAAACATTTTTTTTTCTCATTTTTTGGAAGCGTTTAACTTTGCAAGGACAAGTCTAAGAGCTTTTGTTTATATGAAAGATCTCTTTTAATTTTTGAGAACGAATCTCCCTCTAGAAGTTTTCGCACTTATTTGAAAACACTCTGTATACCAATAGACTTCAAATTCTCGCAAAGAAAATGGGGAAAAATCACACTGCCATCATGCATGTCAATCATTTGAAAGTACTTTTAAATATGTTCGTAACGTGGATGCGATCGAGTGCCCCCTTGCAACGGCATGGTAGGACATTTTCAAGAAAACCTTTTGCCTAAAAAATGTTTTGGTTTTGAAAGTATCAGAATTTCGTCGCCAAATTCAGATATTTTTACTGAAATGGATTTTTTATGGTCAGCTGTCACAAGTAGTTTAATGGATCCTTAGCTGATTAACATTTAGTTAGACTACTGGTACTGCGGTTAAAATATAATTTGCCATTAGAATATATGAATCATTAATGGTGCAACATTATTAATCTGCTGCATTGTAACAGTGCTATGGAAACACATTTACATACACAATTTACGAAACACGTCTTGCAATGGGTAAGCTAGATAAGTGATACAGCAGGAGAAACCGCTGCAGTTGCACTCTGCGAAAAGAAATTTGAACAAACAGTGGTGTTGCAATTTTGGAAGAGTCATAAGATAAGAAGAAAAAAGTTATGTCAAAGGTGCTACGGTGCAAAGGACCGATGAAAACAATAAAGAAAATGCAATTCGAATTTATAAATGCCAATGCCAGTTTGAAGCAACAAGGAAACAAAAATTAAAAAATCATTAACAGTAATAAAGAAAAAAAGATAATTAACCGAGTTCACCGAGTTCTTGAGGGAATACAACGGACAGGGAAGGGTATGCATTGAACAAGAAAAAGACAATCCCAGCTAATGTTGTAGATTGTTTTAAACGTTATCATTTAGGTCTCAACAATGAAACTTGACGAGATTAATAAGAGACAAAAGATGATGGATTTTGTAGTAGTTGAGTAAGTCTTCGAAGTAAATCTTGTCTATTTAAAACTAGCCTCGCCAAAGAAAGGTTGCTGGACATCTTGCACTGTGTTTTTGTTCATATTTTTTATAGATTTTTCATTTCATAGACCTCAACATTTTTACAGTGACTTCAAAAAATCAATTGCTAGGGGATTACTTATTACATCACAAATATTAGTAACGTACTTCATTGACAGGCAACATTATTTATAGGTTAACATTTTGAAGAATACCATTCTGTTAATTTCTGGAAATATCTTATCGTAATTAATCTTTAAAATTTTCCTTTTACTTTGAGGTTCTGGTTCATTGTGCTACCGTTAGTTTGACTGTTTTTAGAGGAATACAGGAAATTTGTGCACTTCTTCGGACTAGAAGTCTAACGCTAGACGTGCTGGGAGCTATGGGGAGAAAAACGTCTAGTTATCTACAATTCTGGCAATGAGATAGATGTGAATAGAACTAATTTAGCTGTCAGTGCGTTGCTTGTGGAAGACCTTATAAATATTGATCATGTTGAATTCATTGAAGGTAATTACTCTTCTGCTCTTGAAAATGAGTTAGCTGTTGCTATTGAAACTAATGAAGGTTGGGACACTAAAAGTCTTGTTCCGATATTGGTATTAGAAAGGCAGAAGCACGCAAATTCTATAAAATTAGTTCAGCACCCTACAATAATCCCCACGCCAAACTAACCAAACATATTTTTTCAAGATAGTTAATGAACTGCTTACAGTTTATAGCAACAATCATGCTGGGCGTAAAAAATGAAGACCCTAATACAAGAAATGAAAGTTTTTCGTAGAATCGTATTACGTGGTCGCTACAGTTCTACATAGTCGTGAAGTACGATGAGCTGGGATAAAATGGTAGTGACATCTATACTTAAATACTTTTGGATGCCATATTTCGAAATAAGTTGTAACATATAGTAACTAATCTTCGTTCCTGTGATAATAGTTATTAGTTCTAAATATCGATATTGCATATGTCAGTTACCATAGATGTAAACAATTTAATCGTGGTGTGATTTGCTGGTTTGAGGTAACTGTAAGAGGATATATAGTTTGGTATGGCTGCAAAAGAAAAAATGACATTTTACTCTTACGATGTATCTCATTAATACTGTAGAACAGAAAAAAATAATTTGAACAAATGAGTTAGTAGATCCGTGCAGCTAAATAATCTCGAATTAAAATATGCCAGCATAAATCACTTATAACTGACCAAAACTACAGTTTTGTGTTGAATTCTGACATTATTACAGTAAAAACCGGCATGCGAATAAAATACATCTTTGACATTTTATTTGAACAACATCCTTTGGCGCGTAATACAATTCCTCTACGTAAAAGTACTTCTTCGAAGTGAAACGACAAATTTAACTACTACATCCGCAGTCCACGCACACATGCACACATGAAGACGAGAAATACTAATTGTGGGAGTCTGAGACGATTCTTCTTACATGGGAAAATCGACGAACAAAGGGGTTGTGTACTCGTACAATTATTACGAAAACCGAAAGGATAGTCCGATAAGACCAAGCGAGAAGACGTTCCTCTATCTCGTTCCTTCCTGTTCGTCGGTATGGGACGGCCTACCCGTCTTCGAGGAAGAGGGAACGTTCTTTGCCGTTGTGCGGATTCAACATACCGGAAAATAATTCCAGCGTTGTAATTATTAACTTCCTCTTTTCGTATAGTCTTTCCCGAATGCCGAGCGCTCATCGTGTACGAGGTTGTCTTCTTTGCACGGCTCTTCGTCTTTATATAAGTAATAAAGTCGAATGTTACGTAAGTGTAATCGTTTTAATTGAAATTTTAGAGCTACTGAGTTAAATATCAAATGACCGGGAAAGCGTCAATTATCGCCTAAAAGCGATTCCAAGAGGTATATTAGATGTAACGTTTCGATAGGCCTTAATCTAGTTTCTCGCAGCAGACCTTTGCAGCATAATTATCACAGATGATGGTATGACGAAACTGATGGAGGCGATGAATGCCATTCAATTTTATTTATTTTATAAAACTGCCAGTATTCTCTTCTTTTCTTTCTTGATTGATAAATACTTAGTTCTAAACTGAAATTGATATATTTTGGTCGCCTATCTATAGCTCCAATAGCACGGGTAAGTTAAGATAATTTGTGAGTATATTTTGACATTTTTTGCATGAGATTACTAAAACAAATACCAGTCAATTTGTGTAGGCACTAGAGAATGATGGAATATCACACCAAATTTAAGAAACCGTATGCTGAAAGGAGTACTGCTGTGGTATGTTGAAGATACAATAATGACAATTTCTTGAGCAAAATAAGCTTATGATAGAAACAACCGATTTCATTCTAGTGATCTAGAAGGAATGAGCGTAGCATACAAATACTTGATACTGTATACAAAGCTGGTACGACTTGTGAATACTTGAAGTGGTGAAGGAGTAAGGAGCGGAGCTCTAACCTTTTTTAAATCATATTTGACAGATAGAAAACAGACTGTAGAGACTTGGAACTTTGGACCAGCCGCAAACTACACAACGTACAGTATACTTGGTCACATTGTCTTTAATGACATGCATCAGAGTGATTGGGATGTCTCTTCTTCGTCCTGTATCTCTACTTTTACTACAGGTAGCCCTCTTTGATTTTCATTATTCGTGGGTATATGCTGAGTACGATTTTCCATTTGTGTTTTGCAGATATCATTGCCTCCACGAGATTTCAGTGCAGTGCCGAGCCTGTTATTCGCTTCTTCTCGAACAAGATTCCAATTTCGGCACAGGAAGGCTGTGTGTTCAGCCATATCCTCTTCACCGAAGTAGATGCAGCCAGCATCCTTGTCATTTCCAAATCGCAGTGCGTACGTTCTGAAGACATTATGCCCTCTCAGAATTTGTGTCAAGTAATAATTCACCGTCCTAAATTTGCAGGCGAGCCACGGCTTAAGGCAAGGAATAAGCCTGTTTGTTCTCTATTCCGCGGCGTTGTTTTCCCCCCAAAGATGTTGTCATTTATCTAGAGTTATGCCTCTCGCAGATGTCCGACACAGCTGCCCCCATTTGCATGTATGTATTTCCGTTCACTTGGTAAGAAGTCCAAAGAAATTACATACATCCGACATGACCTGAAGGGTCACCGCGGGGGTGGTACGAAAAGCTGATGTAACTTTGATGAGCATCTTCTTATGTAGCTTCTCAAAGCTCGGAATTCAGAATAGGTACTAATGTTTCTGGTTTATTTTTATGATGTATCTATAAATTTGAATGCGTGTCCAACAACGATGCATGTAAATGATATAATATTGATTGTCTACCAAATTTAGCAGTAAATGATGCTGGGGTAGCAGTGCATCTGCGTAAAAATTTTTAAGACTAGGAAAAAATATACAAATGTCTGGTTGGACGAAATGGCAGAAAACAATGCAGGTCATTTTTGCTTCAGCTATAATTGTCATAAAAAGGATATAAAGTTTAGTATAATTATATTATTATCATTACATCTCAATAATTAAAGTGAAATATTACAAGGACGCCCGAAAATATCACGAAGCTGCTATGAATTAATTACGACATTGTTGATAGTACTTCTACATTATTGATCCAACCTTTATTAATACTAAGACAGTAACGTTAGAGAATTTAATAATTTTTTCAATTTCGAAGTAAATTGTTTCGATAATATTCGATAGTAACTCTGATTCTTTAAAGTAGTTGTTATTTTTATTTAAATTTTTAACCTAAAGTGTTAGGCAAAACTAAAGACCATAGATGTCTGCAGCATCTGGATCGTCGAAACGCGTTGGCATTTATCCAAGTGTTTGGTGTCCTGTGGGTGATAGTGATCTAGAGTTCTACTTCGGCACCAAGAGATCCAGTGAATATTTGTGATCTGGATTTGTTTTGAGTTGCATAAGTTATCAAGAAATAAATGTTTCTTCTTTGAAAAAAAAAATAAAAAAAAAAGATTTTCTTAAATCTTATATTAAACGTATCAGCAAATATGAAGAGGTAGGCTTAATGGTTTCGGACTAAACTCGAACTGGATCTAAAAGTACTGCTTTAGTCGCTAGATTTAGAAGATGGAACATTGAACTTTTAGAGTGTATACCATAGCAAGCATATTAAATACTATCAAATACTCAAATGTGGCCTATAAACAAAAGTTACAAAAAAAATCCTTCTTAAAACAATGCTGCTTATATATGTATATACAGGCTGTCTGAGATATACAAAGCATGCTTTTAAGGGATGATAGCTACAACGATTTAGAAACAAAAACATATAATACACCTTGGGTCTATCTGTAAGCGTAAACGAGAAAAAAAATTATTTCTCATGTCACAAACTTCGACGCATACTGTACACCGGCAGTCGATCAGTGCAGGATTTACCCGACGATTATAGGCGTGTGTTCTTGAAACAACACATCGAACCTTTCCTGTAATACATTTTCTCCTGTCTCTCAAAAAAGTCCTTTTTAGGACCACCAATTTATCACAAATAAAAGAAAAGAACTCAATTTTGTAGTAGCCTTTACGAAAGAGCTTAAAGTGCCATAACATAATTGCAATAATTACATTGATTTCGTTCAATGCGACTTTCCCTCAACTTAAATTTTCATTTACCGATCGGAGGCTGGTGTTAAATACGCCCTTTTCACTCTAACTTCAACATAACATCGATTTTATTGTCATAACATTATAAAAAAAAAACGCAAAGGTACCTTTGTTTTAAAACGTATGGCCACTGACTTCGTACGATACAAGTTCAAGGTCGTATAAACAGATGATGCTTGGCTTGCATCTGCACTTCTATAGAATATGTGTACAGTATGGTGGAAGAGAAATGACACCACGCTTCAATTTCAAAGTATGAAATAATTCGTTTTTATCGTTGTTTTCAGTTATTTTCAACCCTAAATTTTTGATATGGTTTTTTGATTATTTAAGAAGCAATATGGATGAGTTTTCTTGTACAGTTTGACCAAATAAGGTTTTTTAGAAATAATTTTTTTCTCGTTTACGCTTACAGATAGACCCAAGGTGTATTATATGTTTTTGTTTCTAAATCGTTGTAGCTATCATCCCTTAAAAGCTTTGTATATCAGCTTCCTGTTAAACCAGAAATGTTAATATGTTTTGGTTATCAACGAAAAATATTCACTTATAGCTAATAAACTCACGCCAAAAAAATTGTATTTTTGTTAAATAAGAAATGTATGTATAAAGGCGCGACTAGAACGTTGGCTAAATTGAGCTAAACTTCTGTAATAAATTTGTAAGTATACTTTAACTTCTGACACTCGTTCTACGAAATGTTCACGAACATTCGTCAGTCGTGAGTTTACCAAATCTCTTACGGCACAATAAGCAAATTTTGTTTTCGCACTTTTTTTTTTAAATCTGCATATAAATTTAATAAATCACACTGCACAGAAAATTTCAAGATAAAAGTAAATACAGATGCAATAGCTAAAGCTACAAAATAAGTAAAACTCGTTTATAAATAAACTTCCAATTCCTCAAATTATATTTACCTAGAAACTATTTTTAATATCCTTCAACTCTTTAACATATAAACTCGCATAAAAGTAGTACAGGTAACGTTTAATACAATATATGCCAAGGCAACTTTGTAGTGAATGGAAACGCCTGCTGTTGGCAACCCTTTTAACAAGTAGACCGACCAGGAGACTAACCTATTTATAGTACCGGAATAAAACACGCACAGTACTTTAAATTGTAAATTTTATTCGTACTAAATAACTTATTTCTAGATTAATTTTGCATACGTACGTTAGATATGTATGTATGTAAATAAAGATCGTTACGGTGTTAATCATCTAAAATCCAGGTTGTATGTAGACCAGATTGTTTGTAGATCAAACTGCTATAAGTTTTTTTTCAACGCAGTTATATAAGATAGAGTGAAACATAAACTTTGTAATAAAAATAAAGTGCATAAACTTTTGCTTTATTGTTCTAAAGTATTCTGCAGTCAAAGGTCGCAAAAATAGTTTTCTATGCGTCATAATTCACTAGTTCTTCTTACAAAAACTGTAAATTACAAGATTTTCTTCAAATCTGCCCTCAAGTACGTTTGCGTGTGATTAACCGTTTCAGAGATATAACGCGGAGAGTGGAAGATAAGACCTGATTTTTCGGAAGATAAAGTAGTGCACATGCTTTAAATACATTTCAAACTTCAACTTCTTCCAGAACCAATGGACATAAAAATGTAAATAAATAAAATTATACAGTGCGAGTCTGTAATCTGAAATAAATTCAGTAAAGCGAAGAAGAAGTTTGTTTCTCGGAAATATGCTCGGACACGTTGATTACTATTGTAAATTGCTCATTTTTTCATCTGAGAAAATTTTTACAGTGTGTCCTATATGTGAGATATGGCGTCACTGACAATTTTTTTAAATGGCAGTCCTATTTTTTCTATAACTATTCTTAAATGGTATATCCAATTGCACATGCCTACCAAATTTCAAGTTTTTATTCCTAGTCATTAAAAAGATATTCAAGAATAACTAAGTCGAAAAATGAAGAAATCTAATTCACCCCAATCGTATCTCTTCTGCAATAAATGTTCAAAATGTTGTCCATGTACCTCTTGACAATATCCTAACCGTTAAACAGAATTGAAACTAATTTTGAACATTTCTAATTACTTCAGCGGAAATTAGTTTATACTCCTGTCTTATTCGTTCTTTCAACACCTCAATATTTTCCAGTTCGGTTTTAAAAACTTTTCTTACCTTGTTGTTGACACCGTGATAAGACGTCAACCTGGTTTTACAAAAAAAAGGTAAACAAAAACTCTTTGACGTGCCATTTTTAAACTTCATAACAAAAAGCTAAATCAGATTTCTTCATTTTTCGAATTTGTTATTGTTAAATATCTTTTTAATAATAGGGAATAAAAACTTGAAATTTGGTATACATGTGTAGCTTGACATATCCTTTAAGAATAATTATAAAAAAAATAGAGCTGGTATTTAAAAATTTGTCGGTGACGTCATATCTCAAATTTGGGATACTCTGTATAAAATTTTCTCAGATGAAAAAGTGGGCAATTTCAAATACTAATCGAGGTGTCCGAGCATATTTCCGGAAAACAAACTGTCTTTACTGAATTTATTCTAGATTACCGACTCGCACTGTATATGCTCATTCTTTATCGTTATCTTTATTTCGCTGTCATGTTTTTCCTATGTTGGTCAATAGTAACTGCCAAAGAGCAGAAATGATTTACTTGTCATACCTTTTCATCTTCCTCTTCCAAGTGTTATATGTACATATGTTTGCCTCCTACGGTTAAGACATTCGTCTTGCTTTAATAAAGTTTTAAATTCATCTTTTAAATCATCTGTTCAGTTCAGAAATTTATATCTTCACTGCTTTTGTTTTAGACTTTTTCAAACTTCCTCTTAGTATATCAATGCTTCTTTCTTTAAAAGATTGCGTCTTAAACGCTTCCTCCAACTTCGAGTTTTGGTTTAATTGTTTGTTGTTTCTTGTTTACCAGTTGTTCAAATATTTTTGTAGCTATGTACACTAATATCATGCTTCTATAGATTTCGGATTCCCTAGTGTTAGTTTTTTTGGAGCTAGATACAATATATACAATATGTGCTTCTTTCTATCTTTCTCCATTTCTACGGGCTGTGTTAAACATTTAGAATAAACTTTCTACTATCCTTTGGCATAGATACTTTGACATTTTTCAGTGACTTTATCCCCATCAGTTTTTTTTTGTTTTCTCATTTATCTCCTTCTTTTTTATTCTTCAGATTTATTCTAATACTTTTGTGAGTGTCTAATAATCATTTATGATTCATTCGTGAACATCATGGGATACACCTTGAAAAATGGTGTCAAACAGTTATTAGTTAGTATACACTGTATCGATGATAGTGGACAGGTAGATATATACAAGCTATACGGATTCATCAAAAGCATTTGATAGCATTGATCACTCTTTGCTGTTGGGTAAACTACATACATACATTTGGCTTTAGCGATTTGTTAATCTCGTTTTTTCATTCTTACTTAGCTAACCGTATACAATATGTTGTCTACAATGGATATACTTCCCACTCTTTTCATGCTATTTAAGGAGTTCCGCAGGGATCCAACTTGGGTCCTCTGCTATTACTGTTCTTTATTAACGATTTGATAGAGGAGATACATAGCCATAGGTACATCTTTGCGGATGATGTAAAAATCACACATCTATATCATCGGTTGCGGATTGTTTATATTTCCTAGAACAACTAATAATGTGCCAGATACACTTAATCTAAATATTGCCCAATGTAAGGTCGTTAGCTTTACGAAAAAAATAAATCCGTTTTTGTTCCATTATGCAGTTTATGTTTAGTTTTATGTCCGCTGCTATAAGAATGTTGAGATTTTTTATTGGAAATTTTAACTTTAATGCAAATTTATTTTATTTTTAGTTTAGTTTTCTTTCTTTGACAATTGTCAGTGTGGTATGTAATCGTGGTATACTGTACTGTATTTCTTTTTTCCTGTACGTTAGTCCTTCATACGGAGGAATCTGTTGGACTATAAGTAAATAAATAAATAAATAAATAAATAAATAAATAAATAAATAAATAAATAAATAAATAAATAAATAAATAAATAA
>ML218574.1:11074-28890 GCA_004785975.1 Popillia japonica
AATAAATAAATAAATAAATAAATAAATAAATAAGTAAATAAATAGACAAATAAATAAATAAATAGCAATACAGCTGACCCGAAGAAAAGAATAGAAAGATAAACCCTCAATTAATAGAGTAAAGTAGATACCATTGATGTTAAAACTATATTTATTTGACGATAGTTTGGATTATAGCGTACATTCTTCCTCTTAAATGTAACATTGTGGCTTGTATTATCACCGCCATTCTTATATTATATAATCTACAAAATTTACAGGAAGAGATTTAACAACGGACATAATTACGCGGAATGATCTCTGAAGAAATCATTATATTAATATAACTACTTCGACCCTGACTTATATTCCGCTTCGTAGGCATGACGAAAAAGCGTTCGAAACAGGAAAATAGGCCACTTTAATCGAAAACGTAACACTACACTACTACCTAGCGTCGAAGATGAAATCTAGGTATAGGAAATTTAAAGTTTTGATGCGAGTGTAGGCAGTGAGCTGCCAAGCTCGTTAAAATCATTCAAATGATCTATTATACAAAGTCGGTCTTTAGTGGGTTAAGGTTAATTGTAACGACCCAGTGGCGTATATGTATGTACCTGGAAACGTATGCTCACATAGTCGGACATCGCGCGTAAATATTTGATCTGTTTTCGTTTCGGAATGAAATGTATAAGTATGTAGTTGAAAATTACCGAAGCATGACCGATTTTAATGAACTAGTGGGCATGCACAGGCGTGTTGAAATATCTCACCGGTCGTAGTTCTTGCGAGATTATTCTGGAAAAATGCCGTGTTATTGAAATGGTTCAAGAGCACTCTTTGCAATACCAAAGTTCCGCATTGCAACGCCTCAGCAACGCGAAGTGAATTATATGAGTTTGACAACAATTTCCTTATTAGGATTTGTTGCTTTTTTGAATTGAATTTTTGCTGTTTTGGAAGATCAACCCTATTCTAATCACTGTGAGTTTTGCAGTAAATAATCAATCAAACTTAAGGGAAGGTCAAGACTCCAACTTTCTCACTCCAACTTTCACAACTTCACTATTACGATTTGATTCACTTTTAATATGATACAAATATGACACATTGCCTCGATAGAACAGGCTTCACGGAGGAAAGAATATTTTTAATTTTCAAATAAATTTGTCCGTAAAAATATTATTTTTGACACAAAATTTGCGGTCCTCTAGTACACTCTCAGGAGTAGAATTTTGAAGCATCTCTTACACGATGTCTCCAATATAAAATTAATACCCTTTCCAAATTTCAAATTCCGTTTCTTAGTGGTATTAGCTCGGAATGTATGCAAACCACCACACACATTGGAGTACTCCTTTTTTTTAGGCTTTTGTATTCGTCATAATATTTACTTTAACATGTTTCATTGAATTTGAATTATCCATTCGTTTGTTGCAGCTCAACTCAAACATACTATAAAATCATATTTATGCAATTTTATATCCAAAATAAGAAGTCGAACTAAAAGAGAAATTTTATGTACTTAATTTATCTGTAACATAAATTTTGGCGGAGGCGCTAGTAAAAATTAATTTTATTTGTCTTTTACTATTAAAATTAAATTTCTGTAGCCATTATATATTACTCATTGCATCAAAGTACAATTTAAATACATTTTACAACTCCAGTAATTGATTTCGCTGGTCAAGTCTGCTAAATTCCCTGCAAATGTTGTACACACTTTAATAGTAGTAACAGTAAATCGCACTTGGTTATTGGTAATTATCAGTTTCTGAAAATAATTGAAAGCTCCTAGCAAATAAAAGTAAGGGCTTGTTTACACTGAACTGAAAAAGTAATTAATCCAACCATCAGTGTTTCGGGACGGCGTATGTAACGTAAATTTGTCACTCGTTGTGGGAGGTCACTGATAGTCTCCTGCTTGTTCAAGCTGTGAAAGTAATGAAGTTTTCCGTTTTAAACCGTTTAGTTTAGGTGTATATTTTGTGTATTTGCGTGTAGGTTGCGATACTAAATGGTACTAATAGAGAACATTTTAGCTCAAAAGGCCTAACCATTATCAATACCATCCAGTTCTAGAAATCATAAAGAGCACCAGCTTTATTTTGAAAATCTAATCCACTTCTATCTAATCATAGGGAAAACCAGGACAAGGTGTGGGTTCTATAATGCAACGTGTTCCTCAAAAAATAATAAACAATCTTGACCTGCCAAAAAGTGATACACGAAGCTTATAGAAAAGTGATTACAAAAGTAAACTTTCACCCTAATATTAATCTATAACTCACTTGCCTATTCCAATTAAATATGCTACCAATTTGTCAATTACATAAGTAAATTAGATATACATATGTTATTCCTTTGAAGTACATATATGTACATATAACATCAATGATATAACTAAACTTATCTAAAGACTGAGTTGTCTATCGTTAATCCACAAAACCTAAACCACTATCTGTTTTTCCAGGCAATGCTAACCTCTATTTATATTGTACTAACACAGACGCGTATGTACAAATAAGAGCGTATTACATTAGTGTACTGCTTGAAATTGAATGCGTGGGCTTTAAGGGCGTCCAAAGGAGAGAGTATTGCGTCGCGGCGCGTCTGTCACCTCGGTAACGGATAATCGGCACTATTGAAACGTGACGTCAGTCGACGAGACGCAAGGCGTTATGTAGTAGCCGGGGTCATGTCTGTTTTCGAATATACATACCGGCTTATTGAAAAACATTAAAACAGACAATAATTGCTCCTCCACCGATTATATTGCCGCGAGATTATTGCACCTAATCGTGTGGCACAAATATTTCAAGAAAAAAATTGAAGGTTGTGCTTTTTACGTTAGGGCTCTTCTGGTTTTTTGTCGATGTTGTTGTGTCTGGGTCGAAGTCGTTTGGCGTGAACAGCAGCAGAACGATTCGTATAGAAAACGACTTTTTTATGACAGTCTGGTTATGTATGATTTACTCGAGTGTAAAGACTCAAATTACGGTCTTGTTATCAAATGATCATAAGGTAATAAATGTGTATTTTACACGAATTTATAAAGTTATACCCTGCAAATTTTATATTGTTTTTTCTACAGAGAAATTGATACATTCACTTGTAATATACATACGTATACTACACATAGGCATTTCAATAAAATGAACGTTTTGCAAACAGCTAACATATTTTTTACTTTTGTCTCACTTAAAGCCATATAAGCAAATGTGTTGTATGTAATTTATGTAATACGTTTAATAAATGTTCATTCGTTTACATATAAATAAATAGCACGAGCTGTTGTGCGTCGATTATTTAATTCACAGCTAGGTAACGAATTTCTCCAATCATGTCAAGGTGTACCACAACGATATGACGCACCACCATCACACCTTTAACTACAGATCGTACATTTGTCGGTTTGTTAGTATTAAAGCATGTATCTCATATATTTATTTTAATTTAGAATGCACGAAAAAACTAAATAAGCACCTCCATATAATACACATGCTTATGTACATACATGAAATGACAGTTGAATCGTTCATAATGTTGGGTACATTTCCGAAAATCTAGGTCATGTAAATGTAATATATTACCCATGTGGATGTGCATGCGTGTATATATACACATATGTATGTAGTAGCGTATGTAATATTTCTTATTTACATTCAGATTTGTGTTAATTAAGTCACCTCGGTGACGGAGACGAGAAAAAAAAGTAAAAAATCATCAGTAACAATATCTTCTGGGTTAATAGGTATGATGTAAGAGATAGATAGGTTATGATAACGTATATGCATATGTATAATGAGAAATGTAAACTAGCGCAAGGACAGTATTATGAGCTTCTAGTGACTTTATAGAAAACTACAGGCTTGTCAACATAACAATTCTCCTGTATTAATTATAGCACGTCAGTCTCTGCTATATAAAGGTATTTTAAATTAATTTTGCTACCTACATGGCGCATATACGCTCCTAATATCATATTTTCTGCATTATTCTCTTTGAAACACTACAATATGTCATCATGTTAGTTACGTTGTGTTAGCAGTTATGTTAAATATCTTGTTACACTGGCACCTCCACCAAATTTGTGTTGTTTCCATAATTGTTTTAGTATTTAATAAAAAAAAAATATATTTGGCATAGTTGTCGGGGAACATGCATATATTAGTACTTATGGTTTAGAAGGCATCATCATTATCTAGCAAGAAGTTTTCATCATATTATTACAGTCTCTCTTTTTTTTCTTTCATAGGGTAACTTTGTATGTATTGATATGAAATTAATTTAGGAATTAATTTAGGATATTTTGTTAATAATACACACAACATTTGAATTATGTTTAGTTTATTTTTTTGTCATGTAATTGGTGCATTGTAGGTTGACAATAAATACGTAAATAAATAAATATTCGTATATTATCGCACAGAAAACTAGAACGACTTCCAAATAAGCGGTAAACTACCAAAGAGTATTAAAGCATTATTGTTATTGAATTTTGATAGAATACAGATCACTACAAAATCATGATTAACTAGTGGAGACGTATAACCTAGTTGACATACCTATTAACTATCTTTGAAAATTATAAAAGGCACCTTGAAACTAGAAAACTGATGTATACCTCCAATAAGGAAGATTCCAAAATTGTACATTTTACCAAGATAGAGTATTGTGACCTTGCTTCTGTTGTAAACCACAAATAAGTAATGAATGCTGCCAAGTTTTTTTAAAAATAATTTCCTCCACATAGAGCTTTTTAGGTATTTATGTGTGGGAAAGGAAAATATGGTACCAACAGAATGGTGCATCATATCATGCGAGAGTTGTAGGATAATTTATTCCGAATCGTTTTAAACACGATATTACCAACAACAATTCCATTTTTTCTTTTTTGGGCTTCTTAGGTTTCTAAATCTCAGCACATATTTCTATATGACTTATTGTTATTACTATTTGTTACACATTTGACTGATACATGTAATTGTGAAAATAGTTTTGACAGCTGTCGGTTATAAAAACAATAATGTTGTACAGATTTTATTGTTATCATTATTGAAACTTACTCTTAGCTATCAACATTCAAAAATATTTACTGTAAAAATACTGCGTAGCCTTTGACGGCTAGTAAATCTATTACTAGTTACTTCTTCCGTATTTGGCCATGGATCAAAAATATCTTTTTACGGTTCACTTTATACTGACAGTATATCTTCAGATCAGTTATCCTAAAGAAGCTGTCAGTATATCAATATGAACTGCAAAACATCGACAGGTAATTTTGATCCACAGCAAAAAACGACAAGTCTTTTTGGCAGCTGTCAAACACGAATCAATTTTTTTTAATTGTAGAAAACAGTAAATATTTCATAATAGTACTGCTCTTAAGAGCACCTTGAAGAAGTCCGACATGAAGAAGTATGATTTGGAGGTAGGTTGGTAATATATTTCAGGTAATCAATCTGGTTAAATCCAGTAAAACCACATTTTAGCAATTGTATACATATTACGAAGTAGTGTATATTGGCTGCACCTAATTTTGAGATAAAAACGGATTAGTTTGGATGACAACACATAAAATTCCGTGGTGGTGCTTATTAAGATAATTGAGATATCTTTTCCTGTAACATTAGCCGAAAATTTTGGATGGCATGTGCTTCAACTTTCACACTAACACAGTTAAAATTGCCTTAAGGGTGTTTGCCATTGCGCTGCTATAACACTGCTTAGAACCCGAAAACCACCACTTCAAAAGGGGTCATAAAATCAATTTCACGAATCTCTTGTTCGTATCTCTTACGGGTCAGGCACGCCTTGAGAGAGGACAATAAATAGGGCTATTAGATAGTAACTCAAATGTTTACGCAGTAAGCAAATGTAGAGGTTGGAATGATAATGGTTTTCCACCCATATCCACCCAAAAGAAGTGGGAGGCATTTTGAATAAGGAAAAATACTTTGTTCTCAAGGTCAGGGACTCGTTAGATGATAGTTCATTTTATCACAAAGGAGCGTTTGTTAGATTTCAACCAGAAAAGATGGCGGAGAACAAAATTTTTACAGCTTTGGCGTTTGGTCAATATATTACAGAATTTATCTAAAGATAACACACAATCTGTAAAACAATAAAAGAAGAGGTTAACATTTTGCGATAAATTTTATGCCATCGGTTGGTAAAAAATGGCACCTACCCTATGACCATAAATTTATTGTGCTTTCTAGTTGAACACCTGCTCGGCAAGCGCCATCTTTACCTTTACAAGCATGAACTTTCAAAATTCAATGCCAAGTTTCTAATGGTAATAAAATGCAATCACAATATATTGCACATAGAAGTGCTTCATCGTTTAGACGTTGTAAGTGAGATTAGATGTAAAGTTCAAGTTTTGTGTGCCATTAGAGATGATAGATCGATACTTATAAGTGAGTTTCTTATGCTGCTTTTGGACAATTCTCCAGAAGAAGGGTTTAGCCGGTATAAATTTTTCTTCAAACAATGACAGATGTGTTTGTATACCATAAAGAAATTGACAAGTCGATATGTTGGATATGAACGTTTTGTATATGTATATATAGTAGTTATAATTGACTGACCAAACACAAAGCCATAAACAAACAGCAGGAGGGCTAGTGAAGTTCTGGGGATTCTTAGATTGTCCTAAGCTTTCGCATTTATTTAATGCTTCATCAGAGGTACACTGTAAAGTACATTACCTTGCTAATGCCAACCAATAACAAAGAAAACTAATGAGGAATACTCACAATTTAGAATTTACAGTAGGCGTGAAGGCTCAAATTATTAAAAAACACATCCGGACACATTGAGACACCACGAATTAAAGTTGACAAAGACATAAGTACATAACTTGCTATTATTGTCATTTACACAGGTGTATTTCTTGGTTTGTGCAAAATAGCCTTCATCAAAGCATGTTTCTACTGACAAGCAGTTGCCTTCAATATATGTACATATGTAGATGTTTTTTACTTGTATGTTACTATGTTTCATCTAAATTAATATTAATGAATTTCACGTTTTCACTAAGAAAAAAGTACTTTTAAAAGAAACGTATTATCTGTTGTCTCTTCTAAAAGACATTTTGGTGTCACGTATGAAACTTTTTCAAATACTATATGATATAACGTACAATGTAGTCTACATGCTCTTTACTTCCAGGAAATTTCCGTACTAAATTTAATTTCTGTCAGTATACACGCCATGCGTAGTAGTCGTTTAACGCAACCTGATTTCCAGGAATTTTTCCGAACAATTTCATTCCCCCTTTCCATTAAACCCACCCCCCAGCTCCGTGTTTCTACGCACTAAGAAACGAATAAACGTATAAACGCGAATTGCGTAAACACACAACTGTATCGAATTAGAACTTTCTCAATCCATTTGCGAAATTAGTGCAGGCATACGCACAACATAACTGACCCAACCTCGGTTACATTTATTGCGTCGTCGACACAACATCAAGACGTCTTTTATTGGCCTGGGTCATGGCTATGAACAATGTAACTAAAGAATACTCTACAACTCTAGGGCGGAATGGAAAGAGCGAAATAGCAAAGTTCACGTAACTCACTGCGACACAAAACACTTTCTTGAGTATTAATAAACACTGCTTTCTGTTGTTTGCTTTTCGTATTATGCACGTAGGTAATGGAAAATTTAAGGTGTCAAAGTCAAGGGCAATTTGCGATTATTATTACTTTATGTGTACTTAGAAGATTGCAATTCAAATAATGATTGTACTGAATGTTACACTGTATAGGAATCCCCAACAATCACCAATTTAAATATACACTGATGCAAATGTGGGCTTTCTTTATGAATGTTCGCATAAATTCCGTTGAAATACATGAAACATAAACCAATATATTTCCGTTAGATCCGTCCAGATTTTTTGGACAGAGTTTCCTCAAAAAAATAAATGATGCTGACTTCTTATACATATGTATTAAAAAATTGTATCCGCTATTTCACTATTTTTGGAACAGAATCGGATTTTACCTTTTGGTCGGCACCTTGAAAGTTGTGGCTAGTGACTAAGGCTGTTATGGTGCCAAGATCTCTTTTCTTAAGGTCCAGCAGAGATTTAGTGTTAAAGTGGCAAAAAAGTAGCTTTGCTTTAGTTTTGTTAGTACAACATTTGGTAATTAATCTCTCACATTCCCTCATCCTCATCTGTTCAAGATGAGGCTTTTCATTACTTCTCGCAATACCTTTGGCCTGGTGAAACCTTACTCATGACCTCAACGACATGGTGCTCATATCAGTATGCGAGTGTTTCTTTAGGTCAAATTTTGATAAGATGATGAAACAGTTCCAGTTGGCCATGGTTCAAAAACATACGCTTTTAGAATTTCTATTGCCGCTTGGTGGTGTGCGAAATGTATTTTAAAATGTTATACCATTAGGGACGCTTTGCCAATGCAAAAAGTTGTAAGAAATCTTCAAGACAAAGGACGCTAACTAGCAAATGTAGGGGTTGGAAGAATAGTTGTTCTCCACCCATTTCTACGCAAACATAAAACATAGTGGGAGCCATTTTGAACACAAGAGCATGAAAATTGTAAAGGAACTAAAATCCCTGTTGTGGTGGTCCATACTTTGCAAACCACTTTGCAACGATAAACCTGCTGTTTATCAGGGATTAAGATATGCTAAGGCATTCTTTTATAAATTTGGTCATTGTAAAGTTAAAAATTATTCTCGCTTAATCTCCCACCGTTGAAGATGAGACTTTTAGTAAGGCCACAGTACACCTACTCCCTAAAAGCAAATACCATTAAATGGTATACGGACGGTTCCAATACTAACAAAGGAACAGGTGCAGGAGTATTTGGGCCAGGAATCAAATACTCAGAGCCAATGGAAACTTACCCCAGAGATCACTGCCATTGGAAGATGCGCTCAATTGAATCTTGATAGGAACTATCGGAAGCAAAGCATTGCAATTTTCTCCGACAGTCAAGCAGCCATAATAGCGCTGCGTTCTAATACCATCAGATCAAAATTAATTTGGAAATGCTTAGAGAAACTGAACCATCTAGGCAGAAAGAACAGAGTTGTACTATGCTGGGTTCCAGGACACACTGGAATCAGTGGCAACGAGAAAGCTAATTTATTAGCAAAGAAGGCCGCCACAACATCATTTGTGGGACCGGAACCATTTTGCGGAATAGGGATGGATACCTATGAAAGAGAAGTCAAAGACAGGGAGCAGAAACTCAGAGCAACCCTCTGGGAAAATCTTCCTGGTCTGAGACATTCCAAGGTATTCCTTGGAAATTTTAATAAGCAAAGAACAAAGACATTGCTAGAATTCAGTAGGAATAAACTACGTGTACTTGTCGGTTTTCTCACAGGGCACTGCCACCTTGGGGAACACATGACAAGGATAGGTGTGAAACACAATAGCGATTGCAGGTTTTGCGGGGCGGAAAGCGAAAATCCGCAACACCTGATATCCAACTGCGTGGCTATTGCAGCGGTACGCGACAGTCATTTTGGTAAAGATGTCATTGACGAGGGCGAAATACCCTCAGTGAAACCATCACAGCTATTGCAGTTTATTAAAGCCCTTGGACTGGATGGGGAGCTATAGCTGGGGACAAACGGCAACAACGTTTATCTCATGTAGAGGTGCACAATAGATCATTTGGTCGCAGTGCAACATCACCCTAAACTTAATTCTAATTCTAAGGCCACAGTATAATTTTGGCCTAGTGCAGCATCGTTGCCAGGGGGTTTTGTTAGCAGCAGTTTCCTTATCCGCATAATACCAAGGACTTAATACCCATTATAGTATAATGGTGCTTTTTGGGGCATACTATAGAATGTGTTTCTTTACTTTGGCGCATTTTCTTTCGTCTTTTCGCCCAGTAATCAGTTTTTAGAGAAGAAAAATCTTTGTGAAGTGCTTTGCGTCCTAATGGTTTTTACCAAAAATTTCAAGGGAAGAGCATTTACATATCTGTTATTTGAGTTTTTTAATTAGACGGGTATTACTTGATTACGTTTTTTATCATATCATATCCATTATAAAGGATCACAAACTATCACTTACAAAATGGTATACTTATTGTTAGTGGATTTCATTCGTCCACATGTCTACTGTGGGAGTGTTATAGGACCAAGTGCAAGATGCGTCACATAAAGGGTTTGGTTAAGTTTTTGATGGCAAGTGCACTCACAGTGGAAAGTAAGAAAGAGATGACATTAATGGGCTTAACCATTTGAAGATACGAGGGCGGGTCAATATGTCCGTGACTTTTTTAATGACGCACAGGTTTTTATTTCATTATAGTCTGCTTTGAGATCTATACACTTTGTTCAACGTTTCTTCAATTTTTTTATCCCATCCAAAAAATAAGATTTGTCGAGGTCATCAAAATAGGTATTTGTTTGTGAGATGATTTCATCTTTAAAGTCAAATCTCTTCTCCCCGAGCCAGTTCTTCAGATTTGGAAACAAGAAATAGTTACTCGGGGCTAAAACCGCAGAATAGGGTGGATGAGGGAGCAATTCGTATCCTAATTCATGAATTTTTGCCATGGAAACTACACATGTGTGGACTCTTGCGTTGTCCTGGTCGAAAAGAACTTTTTCTTGACTAAATGCAGCTGAAATTTTTTCAAATCCTCATTAAATCGACGTAATAAGTTGGCATAATATTCGCTATTAATTGTTTTACCTTTTTATCATATCATAACATCAGTAATTCCGCGATGTTTGAAGGACATATGCTGTTTTTTGCGTTTTATAGCCAATAGGAACGGTTCAAAATTCCATTCCTGAAAATTTTAGCAATTTATTTGAAAAAACTATTCTATAACTTACCGTAGAAAAGCAAAATTTTATGCAGTTTTGCAAATAAATCTGTTTTGGATCATCCCCATTGTGGTTCTGTCATAGCTTTCAGTAAGAAATAGAACATTTAATTTATCAATTTTAAAACGCAGATTTCTAGAGAATTTTAAAGCCGAGTATTGGGGGGACAGATCTGCTATAGCGCTAATTCACCTATTTTGAGCATAAAGTTACGCTAACAAACTCATTCCAACATGAAAAGATTTGAATTTCTGGCAGTTAACAACGCCGCGGGCACAACTCCGTAGACATGTTCGCTCGGTTGGTTTTTCACTATGTATGGAAGGTCTTAGAGGTATGTAGTTTATAATGAAAATTTAATATGTCTTTGAAACTACATATATCCAATATGTACAAGATTGGTGAAATACATTCCTTCCGTTCCCCTTTAACCATGTTATTATCAATATATAATGTGAATTCCTCCTACGGCTGGAAAAAGGTCACATCCCCGGGCAATTTCTACTCATTACACAGTCTGAAACGTGTCAGACCGATTAAATACGGATAGGCATAGCGGCGAGACAGGCAAACCGGGTGATTCGGGGTTGCTACCCTATTCTTCACGCTAAATGTTAGGCGAGGCCTGCAGTTGGCAAATAATGTGATCGATAGAGGGAAGTGATAATTTTTTTATATTAAAAATAGGGGGTGTTAAAAAGAGAATACCTACTTAAAAATGTAGGAATTAAAACAAATACAATTGTAAACGAAACTAGACATAAAACATGCAATTAAATAGCAAATCACTTCTACTTAATTTCATTTCTGTCATTCATTTTGTATTCAAGTTTTATGTCCTATATAAATCAACTCGTCACATTAGTAACAACTGATTAAGAAATATGATATGTTCCCATTTTAAAAGAAAAGACAGAAAATTTCTACACACAAATATATCAGGTCACGTTTTAGCTGGCATTATTTATTAACTCATTCATCTGACGAAGGAAATTGCTTCGTTAATTAATTACAATGTAATTAGCCTTTATATTATATTATCTTCTTACTAACTCGTATAACTCTCTCTCTTATATAATATATCGTTCCACAACAGGACGAGCAGGGGTGTGCAGGATACAAAACCCAGACCGGAAAGGAAAAGCCGACTGTCTGCCGCATACATTCCGGTATCAATTTGTAGATGGTTGAGGTAGGTTGACGCTTGCGCACTGTTAAAACGCGATTCTTATCTAACGAACATTGCTAACTCAGTCATCCACGCCCTTAGCGCCTTGGGAATTTTTAGGAGCGTTTTTTTCATTTTCAACGCTAACGTGATCTATGGATGTTCTATGTTGCGTTAGTAGCTTTACGTTTCCAGTTATATTTGTTATTTTTAGGGAGTGGTGGTGGATCGATGAGTACACATCCTTTTCATTTCCTGGAGGTTAGCTTGAAATGGATGCTCTACTGATGGATGTATGTAATTAAGGAGTGGTTCTATAAATTAAATTGTTAAAGATATTATCAGCAGGACGGGGAAATATACATGCATACCAATCTTTTCCTGTTTCTTTTTAACAGGTGCTATTAGTGGTTCAAATAGTGTTGTTTTTCCGGAGGAATGTCCTATTTCATGTGCTTTTCTAATGAATATAATTATTGTCATCCATGACATTTAATAGTAATATTATGTTTATGTCTGGCTTTAATATATGTACATATGTCGGGTGCCAACGATTATATTATATTTTAGGTGTTTCTGAGAACCGAGGTTATTAAGTAACCGCATTTTTCTGTGGGCTTAAACTGTTGGGATGTCCAATATACATATGTACATGTTTCAACAAAAGAAATTCAAAAGGACCACAAATTGTTAGTTGCAAAATGGTATATTCAGTGGATATCATTCCTCCACGTGTCTACTGTAGGAGTGTTATAGGACTGACTGCAAGATGCATCACATAAAGTGTTTGGATGCAAGTTTTTGATGGCAAGTCCACAAACACACTGTCTTCACTGCTGTTTTCTCGCTGGTGTGCTGTGGTAGATCCACATTTCGTCCACGGTGCAATCTCCGATCGGCCGACACCATATCGTGTTTTTTTTATTTTTTTTTATTTTTTTTTGTGTACAGATCTCAACTGGGTGCCCAGAATATTCAGCATTTTCCATGCTTCCGTAGGGCCACAACGAAATTTAGTAAACCACTTTTTTACCATTAAACTTAATGATGCAGAGTTTCCGTAATACTTGTCAATCTTAGTCTTAGTCTGAGTAATGGTTGCCTGCTATCAATGGCTGTCAAACACAAATTAACTAACGTAGCTTGTTCAAATTTTAACAGAAGTCAACAGACAAATGCCTGTTGACAGGAGCAGTGTTGCCCTTTCAGTTAAGAGGCGGGAAATTCAAAAAGTCACAAACATATTGATCCACCCTCGTATGCTAATTTGGTTAGAATGGAGCAGTCCAACAAGGCACATGATCATCCTTTGCGTACAGTATTTTTGTGGTCCTAACCTTCTTTCTGGATGTTCAATGTTAAGTCGCGTGATCCGATCTCCAATGAAAAAGCATTTTGAATTAGGTTCTTAATTTAAAAACTGCCAAATTGTCGCTGCAAACGCAGTCACTTGAGTCTGCTACCCTATATCATCGAATCTAGGCTTATCAGTGAGATTGTATTTGACTGCATTCATTTCTAAATCTAATTTACACCTTAAACTAGTCAAAACAAACTAAGGACTGTTTAATGTATTACGTAGTACGTGTCCGCTTGATCTTACCAACTAGAGCATAAAACAAAAGTGAAACCTATAACTGATACACACATATTTTTAGCAAGAACTGAAGCTGTCATATTCATTTGGAATACATAGTAGATTGTTAACTTAGGATAAAAAATCCTAACATTTTTGGGCGAGATATAGAATGGGAAATGTAAGTTTTCCTCAAAAGTAGTCAAGTCATTTTTGCCGACAAAATAAAGAAGGTAAAGATTCTCTTTAAACGTAAAATTTGTACTAAATCATTGAAAATTATTCTGTAGTAGATTTTCTCTACATAAATGGTCTGGCGAAAAATCGAAATCGATGGCGACTTAAGAAAATTACGAAGCGAGGAATACTAGGAAACCGATCAAATCATCTCAATTATATCAACCTTTCACATTAGACATTTCCAAGGAACGTCTACGAATCGAAAATATGTTAAATGTAAGTTGAAATGAGAGAATTCCGACAGACATACACAATATATTCGAATCTATGAAAAAAAATCTAAATCAAATAGCATTCAGGGAAGTCTATCAAAATGTAAACGACAGAACTGACTGTAATGATGAGAGCTAACAATTTTATCTGAGTTTCTGTGAAATCTGTAATCGGAATGAACACGATGAAAAATGAGGAGACGACTTTTCGTGGAAAACTAAAATACTTAATGCGTATTCTCCGTTCACAATATTTAATTAAATTTAATAATTTGGAATAATATTGTCGTAAAGTAAAAATAAACTGTTTCACATTCTACACCAACAATTGATAGTATGGCCTCAAATACGTTCAAGATTTATATATTAGGAATTGTATAAATATGTAGAATGAATAGTATAGAAACCATACTTGTATGTATGGTAGTTTAGTTTATGCCTAGATTGCGCATGAGTGCAATGTAATGTGAAGATGCCGTAGAGTGCAATAAGTTATTAAAAACATAGATATAAACCGTTAGCCCACGTGGTGTTCACTGTATTAAATAGAAATGCGACAGGCACAAGATAATACTTACTATAAAGAAATAAGTAAAAAGAACCGATTACTATTTGTGTCGACTGCTACCGTAAATTAACACAAACCTGTGAAGTTAGAATTAGTTCCTTTTTAAAATTAAAATTTAATTGGAACTAATAGAAAACTGAAAAATATCCCCTGCCTCCATTCACTGGCTATTTCATCATACATATTCAAACCATATACATATTACACTTCAAAAAATATGTGTAGCAGGTATAAAGCAATTCACTAAATTATAATTCTGTAAGTGGAATACTTTCAAATATAAGCATTATGAGTGGATTTCTTAGAAATGAGTAACACTCAGTTTTATTACCAAGAATTATATCATATGTATATCTCATTACTAAAGCGGAGATATTTAGGGGGAATACAGAAGTTCCGTGCGAAGCTGGTGCCATCTAGCCAGGACCGTCGTTGGTATTGATCAGACGACTTGTAAAATGTAGACTTTTATGTGAACTTCTTAAAAAACCGAAAATTTATTTTAAAATTTCAACAAATTAGAAATGATGATCAAATACACAATTCAAGACTTATCGGTTATAAAAATTATTTGACAGCTGATAGGTTAGGGTTGGTATTTAAAAATTACGAAAATATTGGCGGCCACATGAAAATTTTGTACAAAATATGGCCAGAACAGTGATTTGACTTCGTCAAACAGATTGGATCAGTCATGGTAAACACACTGGTCGTCTGTTCAAATGTCAATATCGAAACAGTGCATGAAGATGTTGGTGAAAGTACATGAGCATCAATTTGGCGTCGTGGGCAAGAATTGCAAATTTCGAGCTTTCTACAGCGTACACTTTCGAGAAAGCTGTTTCGTGATTCTTAAAACGTTCAGCTGACACCAGAACTGAAATTTAAGGACCATGCACAGAGCCGAAAGGTTGTTGAAAATATTATACAACATTAGAAAATGGAATATTTTCGTCGGTGAAGCACATTTCCACCTTGACAGCGTTGTTAATACCATACTTGACCATACTTTTTCGAAAAGAAAGCTGGTCAAGCAGTGAAGGTTACTGGTGTTTGCTATATGATAACACAGGTTTTTCTATCGAAATTGGACGATATTAATGTGGACTACGTGTGGTTTCGACAGGACGGTGCAACAAGCCATAGAGCTTGTGAAAAAAATTAATTAGGGCATGAGACACTTCCTGGTCGTGTATTTCTCTTTCAGGGATAAGAACTGGTCCCCAAGATTATGTGAATTAACATCATTGGATTTCATTTTTCTGCATTATTGCAGTCAAAGGTTTATACCAATGAGCCTGCAAGGACCCATTCAAGGAGGAAATTGAACACTGCGTCAACAAAAATCAGCCACATTTATACAAAATTGTCATGGAGAATTCCGATGAAAAAGCTCGTATGTGTCAGTTAAACCGTGGAAACCATTCTTCCTATGTGTAGCAGTACCATAACCATAATCCTCAATAAAGTGTTTATAGTACGCAATACAACCAGAATACTTACACTAGTAATCACTGTCATTTTCTATCTAGGACGACAAAAAACTTGTATGTCATGATACCGTAAATCTGCAGATAGTGGCTTTGTTATATAAAATATGTGGCGTTTTATTTTAAAAATCCCTGTAGATAGCATCCTATATTTAATAAGATACGAACCTTCATAAATAAAAGCCGCCCACAAAAGAAAACAAATATAATCCCAAAAATGAAAAATTATCCTCTAACACCCGTCGCGCCCATAACCTTAACCTTCACGAGAAACGCAACAGCGCACAGGGCCAGCCGAAAGGTTTTCGGGAAAATGCGTCGAAAAAAACAGCTGAAATCGTCGGGGAGCACCACGGTCTGCAGAAGGGAGACAGTTACCCGAGCAACAAGAGAACAAAACCGGAAATAATGATCCGTGATTGGCGGCAAATCATAAAAGCGGGCCACTAGAGAGGGGTGCCGTACGGAACGGATGCAGAATAACTGAGATGGCAGCAAGCCGTACGAACAAGCGTAAGTGAGAAGGAAGAGAAATTTCTAGCAGGGTGCGCACATCCCAGCATCGGTGGCAACGAACGGTTTGTGTGTTGGAAGTGAAAGCTGGGAAAATCGATATGGGCGTCTGGCGCCGGGGAAAATTCACGAACACCGAGGACGTTCCAAGTTCAAGGCGACTCTCCGCGGTCGGTTTTCTCTTTTTGTACGTATACTCAACGGGACGGTTGGGGGTGGTGAGCGTTTCACATTACGGGACGTCGAAATTCGACGAAAAAATTATCGAACAGGGAATTCAGAACATCAGACAGTGGGAAATATACAAGAGGATTATTCCTGGCGGAGATGGATTTATTTTGTTTGTTAAGTAAACAAAAATATTGGTGACTGTTCCCAAATGTTTGTTTCCGTAGTAATATCGTTATGTTTCGCGGAAAATCGGGATGCTTTGTTAAAATAATGCTGAGATAAAGTTATACAGAATATAAATCAGAAAATGTTTAGCGTAGGCAAACTACAAAATGTGGAAGGTGACTCAGAGGCTTTTCCATTTTTCCTGCTAATTTTCCTCGATTTATTCGAAATTTGTAATCTGACATACATGATGGTTGGTACTTTTCCAAGCAAAGCCTTAGATTATTCTTGTGCACTAATCAGGAATAATTACTTCACATTTTCTCACATACAATTCTTTTGAATCAAACTTGCTAGGAGTGAAATTATAAACTTGGAGCTAGTATTACAAACAGATGTGTGCCGTCAAATCCAAATTCCCTAGTGCTCAATTAATGATATCAATTTTTTTTACCGCTTGTAAGACGACAATGAAAATCAACAAACTCTTGTTGGGATTAGGACTTGTTAGAATTTACAGTAACTGTTTGTCCATTATTTTTAACGAATGTATACAGCGATTGTGGAGATTATTGTTGCTCAAACAGTATTTTCGGGATAAAGTAAAGGAATGTCATTTTCCAATAACCAATAACAATGTTTTGGTTGTTTGAAGTAACTGCGCACATGAAAATGCAATGTAGATAAGAAAATTCTGTTAAAGTTGTGACATATCAACTTTTGATTGGAAATCAGAAATGTTAGGTATAGGATAATCATTTTTTCACAAATATTCACTGGATCTCTTGGTGCCGAAGTAGAACTCTAGATCACTATCACCCACAGGACACCAAACACTTGGATAAATGCCAACGCGTTTCGACAGCAATGCTGTCATTATCAAGGCGATAAT
>SMLS01067897.1:0-16599 GCA_004785975.1 Popillia japonica
TTATCCAGAACCTAAACTCTATCCTAGTGACCCACAGGCAAAAGCTCGCGATCAAGAGCTCATTAAAAAATTCGATAAACTTATTCAACAATTTTATACTACAGTGAGAAATCTTGAAAATAAGTCTATATCTCAATATGCTGAAGATTTCCTTCCATTATTGGAAGAATATGAGAACGAATTAAAAAGCAGGGGTAAGTCTTCTATAAACTAATGCTATTGAAATAAATTATAATGTTTTTAGGTGATTTCTTTGGTGGTAGCGAACCCAGAATGGTAGATTATATGATTTGGCCGTGGGCAGAACGCGCTGGAGTTATTGATTTAGAATTTGGTGAGAAATTACCAATTCCAGAAAATAAAATTACGCACATTCTGAAATGGTGTAACAACATGAAAAAATTGGATGCTATAGAGGCTACTCTTGTTAGCAATGAAAGACAGTATAACCTCATGCAAGCTTACAAATCTGGTAATCCTGTTGACTATGATAGTCTTTGAAATGAGATTGTTTTCTTAAATGAATTAATGATAAAATGATGTGCAATATCTTGAAATGTATTTTATGAAATAAAGGTTGAATTCTTTACATTCTTCCAATGGTTCTTACTTACAATAATCACATGGAATTTACTTGGAATGTAATAAAGGAACTTACGCACTCAACTACGTATAAAGACAATTGCATGTCAATCATGAGGTGACATTGGATCCTCAACTCTTAGCCAGTTATGTGCTTTAACCACCTTTTTATTAACATAGCATCTAATATTTCTAATAGATTACCGGATACTGCAGGTTGGAATCAGCTTTCCATTCTTCTAAATAAAACTATTTGTCTAAAAGCCTTTTATTTTTGTGAACTTTCTAATCTTTTATAATAATACGTTTATTTATTTAAAGAAACGAAACAACAAATAAAGTTTTAACAATATACATATGTACACTGTGGATACATGTTTTTTTTTTTTGGGATGTTGTTTGTTTTCACGTCCCTCGTCCTCGCCACGGGAGCTGCTATCTCGGGCTAACGGTTTTGAGGGCCTCTTGGGGTGTTGTATTATGTCGATTCTAGGTTGTGTCTAATTCGTTTTTTCATTTAGTACTCGCTTGATATGTTTTTTAAATTGGTGATGTGGTAGTTGTTTTACGTTTTTTGGTATTTTGTTATATTCTTCTATTGCTTTGGTTGTAAGAATTTGACTGCAGTGTTTGTGTCGATATCTTTCACTTCTCAAGAGTGATACCCTGCGTGTTTTGTGGTCGTGTATTTGTCTATTCGTGTGTAACTTTGTTTTCAGTTTGATTTTCTTATTCTGTATTTTATGTAGTAGAAGTAAATTATGTAGAGTTATTAGTTTCTGTATGGTTAGTTCATGTGTTTTTTTGTATATATCGGTTGTAGGGGTGCGGTAGTGCATTTTATATAATATTTTTAATATTTTATTTTGTTGTCTTTGTATTTTTGATAGGTTTTTTTGTGTTGTATTTCCCCAGATTTGTATTAGATAACTATTTTTTGCGGTGAAAAGGGAATGGTATATTGGTTTTTTAAATGAGGGTGGTATTATGGTTTTTATTTTGTGTAATGCTGCAATTGTTTTTATATTCTCCTCGGTTAATTTTTGAATATGTGTGTCCCATTTCATTGTGTTCTGCATATGTAACCCCAAATAAATTGTTTCTGACACTTCCGTTAATTTTTGGTTTTTTAGGTAATTGTTTATATGCGGTCTTTTTTTCTTATTGCTGTAGATCATATATTCTGTTTTTGTTTCATTTATTGTAAGCAAGTTGTTGAAGCACCATTCTTCTAATAATTGTATGTCCTTTTCTATTTTGTTTTCTATGTTGTTTGTGATGTCTCCGGAGCATAGTATGCATGTGTCGTCGGCGTATGCATAGATTTTTCCGTGAAGAGGTTGTTCTAGGAGATCATTTACGTATAGGGTGTATAGTATTGGAGGTAGGTTTCCGCCTTGGGGGATTCCATATTCTGCATACATAGGTTCACTTATGATGTTATTTACTCTAGTTCTTTGCTCTCTGTTGTAGATGTATGTTTTTATTATGTTAAGCTCCTTGTCTTTAAATCCGTAGGAACTGAGTTTTTCTATTAGTTTGTGTTTGGAGATGGTGTCAAATGCTTTCCTCATATCAATATATAGAACTATAACAGTTTTTTTCTGATCTAATTCGTTTTTTATATCTGTAGTTAAATCCTACGCCGCAGACATTGTACTGGTTTGTGGTTGAAATGCATATTGATCGTAATATATTATATCGTTTTTCTGGATGTGTGTCAGTATTCTTTGATAGATGACTTTTTCTAATATTTTGTTTATTGCCGATAACATAGAGATGGGTCTATAGTTTGCTGGGTTACTTTTTTCGTGTTTCTTATGTATGGGTACTATTATTGTTTGCTTCAAATAGTCGGGGTATGTACCATCGTGTAAGGTTTTGTTAATTAGTGTGCTTATTATGTTAGCTAATTTGTCTTTGTTTTGTTTTAGTAATTCATTTGTGATTTTATCAAATCCCGGTGCTTTGTGATCTTTTAGAGCTTTTATAATTTCTATGATTTCTTCTGGTGTGGAGTCCTCGAAATAGATTTGTGGTATATTTTTTTGTGTGACTGTGGTTTGTGGCGTTCTGTTACTATTGTTTATTTGACTTTGTGCTAAGTTTTTCCCTACAGTAGCAAAGTATTTATTGAGTTCATTTGATATTTCTTTAGGGTCTGTTGTTGTTGTTCCGTCTTCTTTCATTATTTTTGTAATATCGCTGTTTGGTTTTTGTTTTTTGTTTAGTTGGTTATTTATCAGTTCCCATATTTTCCTTGAGTCTGTGTGGTATTTTTTTATTAGTGTTTGGAAGTACTGTACTTTTGTGTTTTTTACTAGACGATTTGTATAATCTTTCTGAGTTTTGTATTCCAATTTGTAGGTATCATTTAGCGGATGTCGTTTTAGTCTTTGGAAAAGTTTATTTCGCTTTTTTATGTTTGTTACAATGTTTTCATTTATCCATGGACAGTCCTTTCTTCTTCGAATTTTGATATTCTTCTGATTTGTTTCTATTATTCTTTGGATGCTTTTCGATAGATCTTCTAGTGATGTTATGCTTGATGGTTTTAGATTTTGTATGTTTGTCGATATCTGTTTATAGTCTGTTATGCTTAGTTCTAGTAGTTCGTATTTATGTCTGCGTTTTGTAGTTTTGTTGATTTGGAGGGTGACAGCGTTGTGATCTGAAAGGTTTGTTGGTATTATTTTTATCTTGGCGATCTTTTCCCTGTTGTTTGTTATAACATGGTCCAGTATAGAATCCAAACCGTTTGGGTTTATTCGCGTGCAATGTCTTTTTGAGTTCATTATTTTATAATTTCTTTCCTTAAACATATTGTAGTACTCTCTCGTTGTTCTGTTTCGTTCGGCAATGTTTATATTGAAATCTCCGATGAGTATGTGACTCTTTTTCCTGTTTATTACGTTATTTTTCAAGACAGTTTTGAGTGTTTGAAAGTCTATTTGTGGGGGTCTGTATATTACTGTTAAATCTGTATCTGTTTCTTGGAGGTGTACGGATATTATCTCGATTTTGTCTATAGTTTTGTTCATTAATGTGGTGTATGTAATGTTTTTTCGTATATATAGAGCTATTCCTCCCCCTCTGGTTTTTCTCGAGAAGTATATTGTGTGGTAATTATTTAGCTAGAATAAATATTCTTCAGATGGCGAGAGCCATGTTTCAGTGATGGCTATTATTTCTGGCTGCTTGTGTACCGCAGGAATCAGTTGTATTTCATGGAATTTATTTTTAATGCTTCGTGCGTTCTGCAGATATATCTTGAATTTTGTTTTTGTCTTTATCTGTTATTTTTGTCCTTAGTTTTATTTAGATTTATTGGAGTTTATTTAAATCCTCCTCTTCCCGTATCCGTAGTTTTTCGTCGGAATCGTGTTGTTTGATATATATTTTCCCTTCCCTTGACCATGCGTACTTAATTTTGTTTTCTTTTTTTAATTGCCTAGCATAGTAGAGTAACTTGTTTGCCTTTGACGTCAATTGTTCGTTTATGTATATTGCATTGTTCTTTCCTTTTATTCCGCAATCCAGAGTGTTTATTTTTCCTATTTCCTTCCGTGCTTTAAGTATTTCAGTTTTGGTTTCTTTGTTGCCCAATTTTACTGTTATTGTTGATTCATGTCTGGTGTTTCTGTAGGAGGCTTGTTTATATTTTTCCACTTCTTTTATTTTTAATTTTTTTAGTATTTTTTCTGTTATTTCTCTAGTATCCTCTCCTCTATCTTGCTTCTCCACTCCGCTTATTATGATGTTATTTTCTATTTTTTCCCATTCGTAAAGTTCTATCGTCTTCTCCATGTTAAGTACTTTTTGCTTAAGCTGTCTGTTCTCTTTCTCCTGCTGTTTAAGTAGTTTTCGTATGTCTTCGTTCTCCCTCCTCATCTCATCAAATCCGTCGGACATAAAGTCTAAAGCTTTTTCCAGCTTCTCCAGTTTTTTAAAGATTTCATTGTTACTTATTTCCTCCTCGCTGTCGCTCGTATCATTTGGCTTTTGTTTCTTTGGTTTTAATTTTGGCATTTTAGATCAGATAATAATAAGGAGTAGGTAAAGAGGTATGTACAAATAACAATACGCGCTTCACGCCTAGGGGCCTTTCAAGGCGACTTTCACAGTAATAGACCACGGACGATGGAAATGGTATAGTTTAAAATGTTAGCGGCTGTGATATAGGTTTTAGTCGGTCAGCGAGGAAGACAAGGAGAGATCAAAGAAACAGCAAGTCTCGCCGGCCGGAGAGACAAAAACTGCAGTCAAGAAAAAAGACCTTTGCCGATCTTTCCGTATGTACTTATATTTAATATTATCGTTAGGTAAGTATATCAATAATTTTGTTATGCTTCATCTATTATAGTTAGTTTTATTATATTTAGACGTAGGAGATTTTAAGCTACACACAGGTATGAAATTTGTTTATATGCAAGAAGTATAAATACCTTTTGGTTGTTGTTATTGATGCACTCTTTCGAAACACGTTTGTCTCCTACGAATCGACAAGATACTATTTTAAATTCCAAACTCAAAATTTCTTGGGGGACTTGACGATGTTACTTCACATATTATGGTTTTTACATCAAGTGTACCCGTTTTTACGTATTTACTTAACTTATCTTTTGAACAAGGTCAGTTTCCCGATTCATTAAAGAAAGTAAACTAGTATATGTCTTTAAAAAAGGGATAAATTCCTACCTGAAAATTACCGCCCTATTTTCCTTATATCCTGTTTTTCCAAATTTGAATATTATTTATTAGAAAGACAAGAGACATTTCTAACTTACGTAAAGCTTTTCGCTGCGTCTCTCATAACAGAAAAATAAATAAAATAAATAAATTGCCAGGTTAAATGCTTTGAATTGGATGGGTCATTTTTACAAGACCGAACACAATACCTTCATAACTCCTACGCGCGTAATAATGCCATAATTCATAATTCAGCATCAGATATATTGCATAATAACTCGCCCCTAAATATTACCAAAGCATCCATTATCCTACATGCAGACGCTTAATTAGAGTACATTGTGAGAATCTACTCCGCGTGTTAAAGAGTTCATGATTTTTAATACGTTAACTCGCCAGCAATTGTTCAATGTAGGTATATGATGCTTACATTCTTAGTAGGCTTAGCTATGGTATTATATTTTGGAGCAAAGCAAAAGAAATGTTCATCTGTCAAAAATGGATTATTCGTTGTTCAGCTGGTTTCCAAGCTCTCGACGCTTGTAAACAAACTTTCATTCGTTATCAATTACTAACCTTCTTAATTCTTAATCGTGCACTTTATGCTTATGAAAGCATGAAGAAAGATATGTATATATGACCACTTCACGAGATGTCGAAATGATTTAGCGCTCTTCAGGCCTAGATTAACTATGTTTCAGGAGTCCCCACAGGTTCTGGCTATTAAGGTACATATAAATTGTCTAAACATTTGCAAGATCTTCCACGCATACGTTTTCAACGTCTTGTTCGTGAGTTATTGATGGTGAAATTTTGTTAAATTCTTTTGTTTATTACTATTGATATTTTCACATAGTTTATTATTATCACTTACTATTATCAATACTCAATTTATTAGTGTTAATTACTTACTTTATTATTATTATTATTATCATTATTATTGCTATTGCTACTGCTTTCTCTTTTTATTTTGACATTTCCCATATCATGTTTCATGATCTTTGGAAATACACTTTACTTTACTCACATAAAAATATATGTATCTATATATATACTGTTTATCAACCTCGTTCTCAGTTCAGCAATGATAACAACGCCCACTTGTTCTAATACTGACGGTTTCACCACTGACGAAGTTGCTGCGACAATTAGACGTCTCAAGACAGACTTTATATCAGGTCTTGACATATTTCCTAACTTCTTCATTAGAGATAGTGCACCTGTACTGTGTTATCCATTATGCGAAATATTTAATCTCGCTCTTACTTACTTCGACTTTTCCAGATATCTGGAAAATATGCAAGGTCAACCCAGTATTTAAAAAGGGAATAAATGGGACGTATTAAACTAGAGGCCTATTATTATATTATCTGGTTGTGCTAAGTATTTGAACATCTCATTTTACAACAATCTGAAATGTTAAATTGCACCTGAGCAGCATGGTTTTATGAAAGGTAGATCAGTCCTAACAAATCTAGCCGAAATTACGCAATATACGTATTAGTTCCTGAATCAACACACAAGAACAAGTTCATGTTCTATACACTGATTTTGCCAAGGCCTTCGACACCATCGACCATAGGTACTATATTACTTTCTAAACTTGATTCCCACTATAACTCTTATGGCTTCCTATTTAGATAATCGCACCACTTACGTTTGCTATAACGGTTGCTACTCCAGAACATTCACAGTTACATCGGGGGTTCCTCGGCAATCGAATTGAGGCCCACTTCTTTTTAACATTTACATAAACGATGTTTTATCCAGTCTTAGTTCCCGTGTCTTCGCCTATGCTGACAATTTAAAAATTTATTCTACCATCTCCGATCGTGAAGCTTTGCAAAGAGATCTTGATATTATTAATAATTGGTGTTTTCAAAATATGATTATGCTAAGTGTTAGCAAGTATGCCGTTGTTACTTATACCACAAAAACGAAACCGTTACTATTTCTCTATTCTGTTGGATAATTCTTTATACCGAGACTAACCAACATACGAGATCTGGGTGTTCTGTTTGACCAACGACTTCAGTTCATCGACCACATTTCTGCAATGTGTTCTGCTGGATCACACTCGCTTAGTTTTGTTATCAGGTCTGGCGCTCGCTATCAAACTAAAGTATACTAAAAATGTTATTTTTCGCTCTGGTGCGTCCAAAGCTTAAATTTGCGTCTATGATCTGGTACCCATGTTTCCTTTTAAAAATCTGCTGCTGGAAAGAGTCCAGAGAAGGTTCGTGAAGTATCTTTCATTCAAAGTAATAAAATCGATACGTAATGAAATCGATGCCCCCGCATCTACTTTCCAATATAAATATTCTTGTTCCCAAATATGCTACTCGTTCGTCTGACACCTTCGTCGTTGCCACAGGAAGAACCAATGTATTCTCCAGAGGGCCTCTTATCCATATGGCGAGCGATGTAAACAAACTCTATTTTAATTCAGTTCCATTTACCTATCTGCATATTACCCCATTAAGCTTGCATATACTGTGTGTTTAGTATAGAATTTTTACAGCATTGCATTATATTAATATTTCGGATACTGTCCTTTTAGTGGATAGATGCATTTCTGCTGGACAATAAAGACGTTACTGTTACTGGTACTATTACTATATACATACATATATAATAATAATAATAATAATAATAGACTTTATTACCCAACGAATAACCATTTACAGGGTAAACTTAATTATAACATAATAACATAACATATGTGATATCTTAAACAAGAATATCAAGAAAGAAAGAAAAAAAAAGTATTCTACACATAAATTTAACAGGGCTATAATTTTTATAAATGAGCAACAAATATATCATCAAAATGCAAATTACCAATCCTCAAACACCTATTGATTGGAGCATTTCTAAAATAATTGGTATGTGGAGTCGGCAAAGCAAACGTTACAGGGCAACGGGCAGAAACACGGGGAACATGGAAGTTAACTATGGCCAGTAATATATAACGAACCGTTAACGTAACGTTATCGTCCGTCTTTTGTCAAAGATTTTTAAAGAGGATTCAACATTTCCGTAGATTTTACAACAATTTTTTAAGGTGTAAGTAGGTATAAATTAAGTGCAATTGTTTTAAAGCCAATGTCTTGCACTTGAAGGTTTCAACACAAAAATGAAATTTAAGTTTTAGGTTTTGTGCTAGATATACTACCTCTTAATTTCAGTAAAATAATTGTTGATTGTAAATTAAATTCAATGAAATCATTTAAATTAATACAGTTAATTAATTAGATGAATTGCAAAAAACTAGAACCATTTTACTGCATCGTTGCGTATGATACACCTTCTTAATAATAAAAAAAGAAACAAAACGCTTGTCCTACGCAGTGTTGATAATTGATCAATAGTACAAGGATTTATTGCTCATAACTGAGATTATAAATATTTAGCTCATATACACATTACCTTCTAGTATCCAGCTTATAATATTATATATCTCATCCAGCTGATACACCTTCTCAATAATAAAAAAAGAAACAAAACGTTAGTCCTACGCAGTGTTGATAATTGATGAATAGTACAATGATTTATCGCTCATAACTGAGATTATAAATACGTATCCCATATCCATATTACCTTCTAGTATCCAGCTTATAGTAAGTACTGCAGTTGTACAGCAATATGAACCGTCTCTTCTGGGTTTTATTAGTAGCTGCTGTTGTCACAGGTTAGTATTCTAAACCACAATATTTAAAATTATTATAGTGTAGAACATATAGAAATAAGTAATAGAAAATTGAAATATTAATTTCAATAATAATAATAAAGCTCAGAACGACCCAGTAAATAATTTCATCGCATTAGGCTAGCCGAAGCTTTTATATAACTTGATGAACTTCAAGGTATATTTGGGCATCTCAACAATTTCGAATAACATCACAATTCTGGACTCACTGAATTCACGGGGTGTAGTATTAGTGTCACAAATGCTAACCATTCCTCCCTGGCAAGGAAAAGCAGACAATGTTATTAAAATATCTTCTTAATGAAGAATCTACCTCAGATGTTATAAAAATAATTTCAAAATTAACAGAAGTACTCGTTAGAACAATCTACAAAATTGTCAAATATGGTGTTCTAACAAGGAAAACGGGAAGCGCTAAAGGATCATCACCAAAAGCACTAATTTAGCAATATTTAGCGAATGTATTCTTCAAAAAATGTATCACATGTATAGACTAAACGATGTTTCTAGACTATCAATTTTATGAGAGAACGCATTGAAGACCATACGAAAATGCAGGCAAGCTTTCACAAGCAATGGTTTTCAATACGGCAAAATTAATAAACAAGATGTTATATGACATCAGAAAGAATACAGAAACTCTGATACGAGTATTCAAGAAATTTGAGAAAATTTAAAGAAGAAGGTCGCTTCATTTATTAATTGGATGAAATGTTCCAGAAGAAAATGAATTAAAATTTTGCTTTGTGGTTCTACAAATTGGCAGTTTGGTGACTGTTGTTATCAGCAAAAAATATCAAATCAGCTAATCTTGGCTACCACGAAGACATGACATCAGAATTATTTGAAGAATGCCTTCACAAGAAACTATTACCCCTCTTCCCCGCCGAAATTGTTTTTGTATTGGACAGCGGTCCATAGCATTCACAGACCAGTAAAATATAAAGATTAAGTACCACAAAATCAGATAAGACAGCTAATATTACTGATTAGATTAGATTAGGGTTGGGGGGCCACTACGGCACTGTTTCACCATATTGTGATCGATAATCCTAGAAAGCACTCTCTAACTTTGCCTTCTTTATGAGGCTTATTGGACTGGAGTATCTTCCTTCTCCTTGCAGAATCTGCACATAATATCCTCTGCTAGGTCTATATTATATATGCCGCGTTTATCTACAGTGACCGGTCAGAAAACCTACTTCATCATCATTTGACACTTTTCCTGTTTTTACTCAGCTAGTAAATTCATACCTCTATTTCTTTAGGAGCTCTTTTTCCTCTCTCTGTCCAAGTGATCTTTGCCACAATTCCCTAGGCTTGTTATGTATCCATTCGGTAATGGACTTTCTGATTTGTTATTTGATGGTGCGGAAGGAAGGACAAGGCCAAACCTTGCCTGTTCAGATCATCTCTAATTTAGTATTACAGAAGTATTACGTACAAAGACAAAAAATAATATTACGTGGATAATATGGCTACCAGCGTAAGGAACACAGTTTTGTGATTACTACCGCATTATTGTATATGTAATCCATAGCACTACTCTTGAGACACATAAAAAGCATGTTCATCTTGATAATATTGATCTTAATTTTAACGAAATTACGTTAGATATTATTCAGAAAGCTGCTCGAAATATCACACAAGAGCACTATTAGAGACATTGTATTCAACATAAAACTAGTATAAAAAAGTAAATACTACCAAAACATATGCTCGAATCAACAATTTATAATTCATTTACGTGATATAAGAGTGTTGCAAATTTCAAAGAAGATTAATGTGAATATTCAACCAATAATCTTGTATTCATGTAATACTATTGTTAGTCCTATGGAATGAAAGTTAATACTTAATACTATACTCTGTTTCATACGCAAATATTACAGTTGGTGTACTCGCTGCATCCTCGTAGGGTGAATGTATTTACACATGACTAAGCTATTATTCTTATAGTTTCCAATTCACCAATACAACTATGAGCACTATAAATCATTTTTTTATTAAAAATAAGTAGTAGAGTAGTACACTAAATATTTTTTAAATGTTTTTGTTTAGGAGTGTGTAAGTTCATTAGAAATATGGTTCAAAGCTATTTAGAAATATGCAAGGTCCAATGCACATCAAAGCTAGAATGCCATGTATATCATTCTATACTTCGATAGCTCGGACTGTATAGTTTCGTGTTCTGTATGTTTTATTTAATAAATTCATTTTTTATGGATTATTATTGTTCGCTTCTGTATCTAAACTTATACGACTAGGTGTTGTCAAAAACTAGTGCTTCCTAAATTTGTTGAGCAGTAGATTCCATCCAGTCAAAATACCACAGATTTCGGTACAGATTTAGTGGAAATCATCCTATCCTATCGGTACAGTTAATATCAACTTGATAGTTGTAGAAATTTTCAATCATGACTTATTTTGCGCATCAATTAACTTGACGTAAATTGTCGCATGTATTTGAAATTGTATGTATAGCTGTATATGCGAGCAGTAAGTCTACATACAACTAAAAACTATACCAGTGCACTCTACTACAATTCTGTCAATGAAAATTAGACTCTATAGCAGTCTCTTTTCTTCTAGTTGCTAATGCCGCAGACGACAACAAGGATAATAGTGTCACCAAAATTCTGCAGTTCATCCAAGACGTGCTACAGCCGCCTATTAACCTCATAAAGGAAAAGAACCTTACGTCTAACGCTTCCATTATTCTTGTGTCTGCGTTAATTATGTCTGTTCTACAAGGTTTGACTACGGGCTTGTTAGCAATCGGAATTACACTAGGGTTTAGGATAATAAAAGATTTTCTGTTCCGATAGCCATGATATCTAATAGTAAACATTTTAGAACTTAGAACGGAATATATAGTTTTGTTGATGTTAAAACGTTTTATTGGCTATATTTCGAGCAAAGTAATTAAATAATATAATCTTCACGTTGAATTCATTAATTTCCTCGCCCCGTTTCAGCAAAGTGTTCTAATTGTATTTGTTTTTTAAAACTTTATAGCATTTGAAACTATTATATACAAAGTTAAACGTATAATGAAATACATATATAGAAGTATAAATATGTCTCTACTATTTGTAGAACCATCTGTTTCACCTGTTTTCATTCTTCTAAATGTCTATTTTTGGCGTTGTATTAAGGATAACACGCATCAGTTGCTAATAACTGCAATAAAGTCGGTAGATCGTATGAAACAGTGTGCTGAAGAAACTCAACTAAAGTTGTTGAGCTTTGAATTTACTTGCACTAAACAGGATATATGTATGTGCTTACTATTTAGCAACCCGTTATCGATTAAAATGGAATAATAGCAAAAATTGATAAAAATAATACAGGACACCTAACGTGCTTACCAAACATTTATGGTCGAAATTGAAGAAATACGTTAATTCAAGCCATACTATACCTGCCCTAAGATTCTAAATACCTGAGTGATAAATTTATTAGTGTAGCTAGATTATTTACTATTAATACTTACAAAGTCCTGCATATCAGCTTCCATCTTCTACATCAAGGTTATTAATTAAATTAGGATTTTAAGTATTCTGACGACACTATTATTTGTATTATCTTTAAACGCATAATAATGGAATAATTACTTTCTATTTTATAGGGAGTAAAAATTTTAAATGATATACATATGTATGTATATTATTGTGGTCCTTATTTCGCAAATATAAAATTACGGCAATTAAGGGCACTATTTTATTAATTCATCTATTTTTAGGTCAAATTAAAGTGTGCAAAAGACGAAAGCTAGGTATATTTCTATTCCAATAGGTACCGTATTGGGCTTTTCTTTTTTAAATACAATTTTTGTAGTTTAATCGGAAAAACCATCTCACGTATCTTATTTAAGTTTACTTTATACTACTTGGTGTGTTCTCTTCCAAAAAAAATAATATCTAATTTTAAACTTTATCTCAAGGAAAATTGACAACAGTTTGTTATGTGCAAAGACAAGAATGTCCTCTCTAACGTTGTGCAAGGTTCTACAAAGGCCACTGTATGAATTTCCATTAATTCGTTTGAAAATGTCTATGTCTGGACCAGGAAAACATATCCCTGTTTATTATTTGTTGTAAAAGTATACTATGTAAGCGTAATTCAATCGACTTGAGTCAGAAGCTGTTGTATAAAAGACAAAAACCTGCGTTATATTCCCGAAGCGCCACTCCTCTAAGATCTTATAAACAGCACACAATAATCTTATAGACAGCACGTAACTGTCGAAACATGCGAGATGTTGCAATGATAAGAAGACGATCAACAGTTCCTGTACCGCATAAATCGTGTCCAATTTTGGAATTCCAACGAACCACAACGAATTGTATGTTTCTGTTCAGAAAATCACCACTAACGTTTGTCGCAGCTTCGATTTGATTTGATTTGATTTGCACACTGGGTACAGATCAGGTTTCACGTCATCCCCTTAACACCGCGGCCTAAGGCCTATTGTATTATTCCGTACCTAGTGAATTTCTTTACAAAAACAGGTTTGTCCCCTTTACTAGGTTTAATAGCCTGTATGGTAAATCTCTTTCCGGTAGACCTGTTGGTTGGTTAGTTTGTTCCAAAAGCGACTGTCTTCGTTGTACCAATGCAGCGCATTCAAATACAATGTGGTAGGCTGTTTCCTCCTCCTCATTGCATAATCTGCAGATAGGTTCATCTTTAAAGATTCCGATTCTATGCAGATATTCCCTTAGACAGCCGTGTCCTGTTAGCAAGCTCGTCACTGTTCTAAGCTGTACTCGGTTAAGAACCAGCACATCCGCTGCTAACAGCTGGGATGGCTGCCTCATCATCCGTTTGCTGTGTAACTGCCTTTCAACGTTGTTCCAGTGTACCTGGTGTGCTTTTGTAATCCACTCAGTTACTGCACCACGTATTGCAGTCTTAGGTATCGCCAGACCCACTTCGGGTCCAGTGAATTGAGTTGCAGAGCCTCTTCTTGCGAGCTTGTTTGCGACTTCAATGCCTGGTATGCCCTTATGCTCCGGCACCCACACCAAAGTTAATTTGTTGTGTTTTGCCAGAGTTTTTAGGTTTTCCAGGCAGTCCCAAGCTAGCTTTGAGGTTATCTGATAGGCTGCTAGAGTTTTTAGGGCCGCCTGGCTGTCCGATAGGATGTGTATTAGCTGACCCTTTGGTTCTCTATCCAATGCCCTGCGGGCACATATCTCTATTGCTAGTATATCCGTTTGTTGCACGGTGGTATATTGCCTTAGTATCACGTATTCTTCATGATTTAGGGTTTCCGCATATATACCTGCCCCAGAACCTGTCGTTCTCTTTGACCCGTCTGCGTACCAGATCTAGGTTCGGATTCCAGGTTTCTGATTTTCACTCCACTCCTCCCAATCTAGGACAACCTTGAATGGTTTATCAAAGGAGAGTTTGGGAATCATTGTATCACAGCCCATTTCAAAAATAGGGTTTGTTATCTCAGTGGTTATTCTGGCATGCCCTGAAGTATTCTGGGTTCTCCAGTTTCCACCGCATTTCAGTCTATGTGCCCCTATTCTTGCCTCCCCCCTTATGTAAATATCCAAGGGGGGCAGGCTTAGCATGGTCTCCATAGCAGCTGTTGGCGTGCTTTTTGCAGCACCAGTGATACACAGGCAAGCTAACCTCTGAACATTTGCGAGTTTTGCAAAGGTCGCAGCTTGCTTACGGTATTCCTCTCTTCCCCTTTGGATTGACGAACGGTTTATAGCAGTCACTTAATCTAATAAAAACTAATAAAATGTTACTTTTTCACGCTAGTTCTTTTCCGATGCGGTCGACGGTTTTGTTTCTACTTTTACTCTTTTCTAAACTTCTCAGTATACAGTCGAACTTTTCCAAGTTCCTGATGCAATTCAAGCGATCCTATGTTGGTATTCTAGCTTTACTCCAAAAAATGAGCCACTATAGTCAACGACCGACTGCTCTATAAATTTAATGTAAACAGTCATGCTAAAAATCGCTAAAAATGTAATGTAATTGCGACACATGAAGTTTAATCTTGTTAGAAACGACTTTTTTACGCCTAAATTTACACAAAATTGCAGAGTACTCATTTTAAAAATGCAATTAAAGGAAGTTTAATTCTATTGCGCAATACTATTTTATATTTTCCACTTGTTTGAGTTTCGTAAGTTTATTTGTATAGAATATATCGTTTTGGCTAACATTATTCATAGGCCCAACTTACGAAGAAAGTGCTTTTCTAGCATTTTTCTGATACATAAATCATATCTACCAACTCTTCGCTAGCAAAAATAGTTCTTACGTAAAAATCGTTAAACAAGTCATAGTAATAACCTGACAATATTTTAAAATGTTAACATTTTACTAAAGTGCAAATAGACTCCTGGCACCTTAATTAATAAATCTTAATAACAATAAATGTTTTTTAGCCACTACTAGCACAAAATTGACTTTGTGAAGTGTTTATTGTTTTTTTTGTGAATATTATTATGGATAACCACAAAAAGGCACCCAATTAAGTAACAAAATGTGTGACGTGTTATTTAAAACATATACATATATCATCACGAAGTCATAGTTTTTTTTAATTGTATAAATAAAAACCTGTATAATTGATAATAATTTCTCCAAAATACTCCTAAGGATTTATTTATTCCGATACTTCAAGAATAGCTAGGAATTCGCAAAAATAAATAGAATCAATTTAGTGCATTGCATGTCCATTAGCATTTTGAGACTGTAACAACCCAGTACTTTCAAAACATTCGTTGTTGTTTTGAATTAAAAAATTGATTACCAATTTCTCTTAATTGCTTGCTCATAATATTTTCACGTTACAATGCCTTTGCGCATCAAACATCCTGCTTACAAATTTATTTTTGGGCAGAAGCCATTTGCAGACGTTTAATTAGTCATAATAATCATGAATTAGTAAAAACTAAGTACCTATATACTTTTTTATCTGTATAATACAATTTTATTAATCCTGTATTGAGTATAATAAGTATTGTTTTTTCGCCTACAGTTTATGGCATTTCCACAAATGCTGTGCATGGTCGGGAATATACAAGTACTGACAGAGATATACTGAGAGGAAATAACAATGAGACAATTTTAGATAATGCAGGTACAGCTAGAACGTTCAGGAGTGCTCCGAAGAAACCTTATAAAATTCAAAATTCAATATTATCTAAACTCGATTATTTCATTCGACCAAGTGTTGTGCCTTACATAAAAGAAACGATACCAAATATTATCAGAAAGGCGATGGAGATCATGGCTTATAATTCAACATTAGGTATAATATCTCTGTTATCAATCATATCAGCAGTTTTGGGAATTGGAGCTGGTATGTTGGTAGGGCTCTTTATGCCGCTAGTTGCTATGACTATGCAATTTCTCTCTGTACCGGCCAATTCTTTGATTAAGAAGTATCTTCCACCTAATGTAATTTCAAAGTTTTTGACTGACTTCGCAAAAGCCTATAATAAACAATTTGGAATTTGGAAAACCATAAAATATTTAATTGATTTTATTCAATCACTCAAAGATTAATAGACATGTATACATAGGAGGATGTAGTATGCAAATAGTTGTAGGTATGTGTATAGGATTTATAAAATTTC
>SMLS01067898.1:0-48337 GCA_004785975.1 Popillia japonica
CATACATACATATTTATAATATTATATTGAGTGTTTATGTACTTTCTTGTAAAGACATAAAAATACTTGGTCACTGTAAAACGTTTTGATTTAATGTTCCTTAAGCAATGATGGTGTACGAAAACTGTCGTGATTGACTATATTTATATTTGTTATTAAACTTACGTCTTAGCTGTGTATATGCAGCGCATTGGCAGCACATTTGAGGGTTTCGGCCGTAACATAGCAGCGTCAATATATAAACTCATGGAAAGTAAAGAGTGGACAGTTTCCTTATAACAACATATTAAAAGTGTCCAATCTTTTTTCTATGCGTGTACATATAAACCAAAAATAGCGCAGAAACAAAGCAAAAATATAAATAAAAATTTACAAATTCTATGATCTTTCACCAATGCAAGTGACTCAGCATGTCCACCATGTTAGAACCGAATCTCCGAAAGGTGGGAGAGAGATGTCATAAGGTCATGGTAATGCGATGTGTTAACCACGCTAAAGACAAACATGCTCTAGCCAGAGGCTTTTTGCCACCAAACACTCTTGACGCCGGTGTAACATTAATTTACAGCAACAACTATTTGTATAACGTTTAGTTGATTTTCTATGGAAAATCCATTTGTTTGGCTTAGTACTACATACTTTGTAGTATATCGAACCTTCACCTATGGTGATTTTTTATCGATTTGTTTGTACTAGGAAATAGGTACCTACTTGATTAATGTTTGTAGCTAAACGAAACATATACTGAGTCAACTACGTGCTTTTATTAAAAAATCAAACGATAAAATTAAAAAAAAAACAGCAAAAATAATGATGAAAATCTTCACATGCATCGCAAATGTTCCACACTAAAGAAGCCCACTGCCTTTTTCCATTTATTACTAGAACTGTCTTTCCATTTTCCTTGTAGTACTCGCAGCCATACCAACGGATTATGTGAAACAAATGGAATACAGATGTAATAGTGGTGTACAAAAATGTTCCACTTGGCGCACATTTGCGCTTTCTATCCCAGAGCGGTGTAACAAGAATGAGTTTGAGAGCGGAGTCCTATCAAATGAAAGCCTACCGCAATTTGATATAAAAATTTTAAAGAACAGGCTCTGTAACTGACCTACCAAGATCTGGAAGATCAAGAATTAGTGATGTCCAAGTCGCAGAGGTTCTTCATGAAAATCAGGACAAAGCCAGAGGTAATTCACTAGCAATCCGCAGCACAAATACGATATTCAAGCGATTGCCAGTGCCGTAGCCCAAGGTCCTTTAAGCAAAAGTCTAAAAATGCGACCATATAAACTGAAAACACTGCCTGGCAGATTTGGTTACTGGGTAAGATTTTTCCTCGCAAGTAATGGCTCAGATGGTAGTTGGAGCCGAATGGTTCTGTCGTATTCTATAGATAGATGAGGTACATATTACTCTTATGCCCGCTTTCTGAAACGTCAAACAGTAGTTATCTGTTTGGTATCTGGCAATTTAACAGGGACTGTCTTTGTTAAATCGCCAGATACTGAGCAGATAACTGCTGCTTGACGTTTCAGAAACCGGGCATTAATGAGGTGGTCAATACTCAAAACTGTAGAATCTAGTTCTCAAAAACTAACAGGAAATCGTTCATGAAGGTATTTTCTCATGCGTATTTTTCCAAGAAAATGAAGAATAGCAAACCCGTATCTGTAACCGTAAATGGTGAACCATACTTACAAATGTTAAGAGACTATATTATTCCACAGCTGTAACACGAGAACCACGGAATTCAAAACATTATCTTTATCCAGGTTCGAGTACCCCGCACATTTTTCAACCAGGGCATGGATTGTGAACATTTTCAAGATCGTGTGTTAAGCAGACATTTCACAAATTCATGGCCACCAAGATCACCTGATCTTAACCCAGCTAATTAGTGGCTGTGGAGTTATTTAAAAAGTAAAGTGTTTAGGAGACGACCAACAATGCTCAGCAACTAAAAGACAGTATTACGGAGCAAATTGGTACAATCACATAATTGGTACAATTCAACCAGATATGTTACGGAATCCTGTGTACAATTTGGAGGAAAGACTGATAATTTTACAACAAAATGGAGGCCACATTGAGCAATTGGCGAAACTTGTATCAGGCGTACTAACTCGCATTCCTTGAGCAATTAGATTTCGTTTATGTTTTGTTATTAACTTAATTTCTTAAAAGGTTATAATAATTTCAGATAACAATTAATTTCAGATAACAATTATAGGATAACTACATACATATATTAGAAATACTGTATAAAATCTAAGTAGAATAGAAGCCCTTTTCACTTATTGCAGATATATAAAATATAGCGCGCTAAGAAGATCAGACGGAAAAATCTTTTATACATATACCTTACAACTTATAGTATACATAGCGAATAGTTTCAGTAGTGATACTTGGAGCGTGCAGAAGGCATGTTTGTAACCGGTACAACAGAGATTTTCCTATGCCTTTCCTACTCAAAAAAATTAACTTATTTAACAACAAAAATAGCGTTAGTGATCAAACTCAAATTACAGTTTCGAATGAATTCTTTGGATGGCCTTAACCTGCGAAAACAGTGGTAGAGTTCATAATGTAAGATGTAAATTCAATCAGAAGTTAATTCTTATTTGTAGGATATATAATTCCGTCATGTGCAGCGGTTTCTAGTTACGCAATGCAATAGAGTTATATTTTTAGACACGGTTATGTAATTTACTTATTGCATATGTATTCTTATCTTAAATCAAATTATATACATACAAGCAGCTAGTTAATGGCTTTCTGCTATATGGCCTTTTCCAACGTTTTTATCCATAGACACTTACATACATCATAACTCTTCTGACTTGATGCACAATGAAAATATTTTTATATATCATCGATTCGATATAAGGGTAAATATTTTTCTTCGCCGGCTTTTTCAAGCTCCGTCGCATCGGTTTTTGCTCCTATTTTTGTCATTTCTATCCACTTATTTGTCTATTCCGTTTGTCACGCCGATGTCTCTTCGAATTGAGCGCTATTGACTTATGAACGAAAATAAAATAAATGATTTCAATAAGCCGAAACTATGGAATAAAAAAGTGGGCTCGCGCGTCAGGATAATATTGATTTATAGGAAAGGCAATTGGCGCGAATGGATTTCGTATTCGTGGTGCGATAAAGTATGAGCTGCTTGCAAATTTTATAGGGAATACAAATATCGTTATCACATGTGTTGCACTACTACGTTTTGACTTTTGTACCGAAATATTACTAAACAACTTTTGTAGAAGACAGTTTTCGGCCTAAATTTTTATAAATTTCCGAATGAAATTACTGACACTATTTTACTCAAATTATTCATTCAATTTTAATCCATAAGGCAAATTGGCTTAAACTATCAAGTGTTACATATAATGTTATATGCGCTCTAAACTGATCCAGAGATCAATTGGGACTGAAGTATTAAGAAAATTGCCAATATACCCTATTTGTCGCAATGAAGAAAGAGAATTAAATGTCAGATCAATCCACTATGGCGAGTTGTGTTAAATTTACTATATTCAAAGTTATGTATGTCCGCCAGTCACAATACCAAATTCATCGAATCCTAAGACGATGAGGTCTGGTCATAGACGATTTAGACATATTGGAAAACCAGGACGGGTATGCACTCAGGCCTTCCGTAGGGTTCTGCACTGGGGCCCACAATATGGAACATCCCGTACGATGGTGTTTTGTCCTTCAAGACACTGCCGTTGCGTATGCGAACAATTTGCCGGACTGGAAGCCGCGGACTGGAAGGATTTGATTTTTAAAACTAACGAAACTCTGGAAATGGTTACGGAATGGATATTGTCCAAATATCTCTACGTAGCACCTGAAAAGACAGAGTCTGTCATAGACAAGATTCCTACAAAAAGGCATACGATACAGTTTGCCATCATGGGTGACTTTATTGTGAAGTATCTAGGGGCATACTAGATGATCTATTTTCCTTCAGAATGCGTCTAAAATAAGCCAATAAATAATAGGCCAAAAAATAGATCAATAAGGCGGATACCAGTCTGTCGGCACTTTCGAAAGTCATGCCAAATGCTCAAGGACTAGACAAGAAGAAAAATGAAGCTCTGTATGGCGTAATTAAGTGCCAGATAATGTACGTGGTGCTAGCTTGATCGTCGGCACCTGAAGCTAAAGGATATAGGGGGAAACTTGTTAAACTGGTTAAATAGGCTCATATCGCACGGCATCCGAAAGCGCAGTACAAGTAGTTGTTGGGATATCACCGGTCTCTTTCTTGGCAGAAGAACAAAGAAGGATAGCCGTATCTAAAGATAGAGGGTTTGCAGGGATGAAGCTGGAAGAACGAAGAACGACAATTAATAGATGGCAGAGATTTGAGTCGGCGGCCTGGATGAAAACTCCGAATATAGCTCCCTCAACTGGCTGCAAACATAGAAGGGTAGATTATTATCTTGCCCAGTTCTTCAGAGGGTATGGTCTCTTTCGTACTTACCTCAAGAAATATAAACTAAATGAGGTAGATTCCTGAAAGTACTGTGAAGATGTGGACACACCTGAACATGCGGTATTGGTGTGCAAGAGATGGATCGTGGATAGGACAAAGTTGGAGCAGGAGGTAAATCAAGCTATAAATAAAGAAACAATGATAGAGAGTCGTTCGAAATGGAGTAGCATCCTCAGTTTCATTATACGAAAACGATTGTATTCTGTAAACTGACGCTGTAAGAAAGTGGTTTGCAAAAATTCGTGGTCGCCCCCGTGTATTTTAATTACGCCTGTCAATGTGGACTAATGATATATTACAAATAGATCATGAAGGTTCGTAAATTCTCTAGTTCAATCGCCTGCCTGATGCGTCACATCTACTACTCGAATACAACTCTAATCATACAGTATGTTACATGTCCTTATGAACCACCTTCCGACAGAATTAATGTCGTCGTCTATAACGCAGTGTTTATCAAAACTACTCACCATCAAGCCAAGCAAGCGTTCGGCCGGCATCGGTTTCTATTGGTATGTGATTTATTGGGGTATTAGTATTTAAAACACCGGGGGCAATTGTTTGGATCAGGTAAGAGAATTGAAATTATTTCTTGCAAATGTATATATCGAAATTTAAATATGCTTTAAATAGCTTTCTCACAGGGAGGTGGTTGGCAAGGCCATATTTACGCTTAACAGTAGGTAATTAAGTAATTGTATAGATGACAAATAACGCTATATTAATAACTTTCTTTGCATAGCAAACTATTTGAAAAAATAAAGTTAATATGCGTATGGAGTTTAATATTGCCATTAAATTTTGTGCAATTAATTTGATTATACTTATTTTAAAAATATAGAGAGAACAAAACAAGAATAATTTATAAATTCACTATGGCTTCAAGTAACATTAATTATGGTTTTATAAATACTAGAAAATTTTGAGTAAAATTCGAAATAATGTTGTATCACTACCAGTAGAATTGCTGTTTGTATAATAATAAAAAGAATATATTGTTACGTAAAGTTAGCAAGTCATTATATAAACAAGAGTCCAAATTTATGCAGAGGCAAAATCGAACACGACAAAAAAAATTAACTAGGAATAGCAGCTCAAGCTTTCGCGGATAGAAGTTTACAAAGGAACTCAAAGTTTTGAGCCTATTGAATGGGTTATTTAATTTTTAAAGTATATCAAATTAAAGAAAAAAGTTAAGGTAGCAGAAGTTGGACGGATTTATTTAAATGTTAAGTTTTATTAATTATTATTATCTTAATTACTTACTTTACATAATAAATCATACCTTTGTAGTATGTATTTGGGTTTGAATTTTTAAATCTCCCGCGTTGGGAGGAAGAACTTGAAACGAAATAGTTAAATTTGTGTAAAGGAACATGCTTTAAGCTGGTTTTACATCTGTCAATTTATTGATCAAGTTTTAGATCTTAAAATTGATCAATTTCTAGTTCTTGAAATAGAACTTAAGGTGGTTTTACACTTGTCAATTTCTTGATCAAGTTTTAGATCTTAAAATTGATCAATTTCTAGTTCTTGAAATAGAACTTACTCTCGTATTACACTTATCAATAAATTTGAAAATATTTTTAAGATCTTTTTATTGGTAAATTTTAAGTTCTTATTAAATAAGAACTTACTATTGCATTACACGTAACAATAAATTGAACTAAGAACAACAACTGTGAAGGGAGTTTCGAATCTTTTTAATGTTAACAGTGGTAATAGTTTAATTCTCTCCGTAACTATAGGAAGGAAATCTTGTTATTTACGCCATTTACGCATGAAAGAAGAATGGTAACGTCAGAAATGCGAAGACTGAAAGACGTAAAAGAGACAAATTTACTTAAACTTAAAATACTAAATTTAATTTATGAAGAAATTAACAAGGAATTATAAATTTATAGAAATGTAAAAAATACAATATTTTATTTACAAAGCATTTACATATGCCGAAAATTCTTCCCGTATCCTTGTGGCATTGTTGGCTGTGCGATTGCCTGCTTGTCTATGCAAACCATATAAAAAAGTATATCGATCTTCATCCTCTTTCTGCATATAATAGGTATTTTCTTTCTTCAAAAAGTTATGCAATGCACAGCATGCTAAAGTGATATCCTGCACTTTTTCAGCACTTAAATTAATTGGTGCTAGAAAAATTCTGAATCTGTTAGCCAGAATTCCGAAAGCGTTTTCAACTACCCTTCTTGCTCTGCTAAGCCTGTAGTTAAAATTTTGTTGGTTTTCATTCATATTTCGGAATGGGTAAGGTTTTAAAATGTATTCTGAAAGTGGAAATGCTGCATCGGCAAGAAACACAAATGGCATAGCATTATTTCTACCAGGTAGTGGCCTGTCTTCTGGTAGATTTAAGGTATTTAACGTTATTGCAGAATACAGAGAACTACGTCGAAAAACTCCACCATCAGAAACACGCCCATTTGTACCTACATCAATATATAAGAAATTATAATTGCCATCTACTACAGCCAATAAAACGATACTGTGTTGATGCTTATAATTAAAGTACATCGATCCAGCACTTCTTGGAGCTCTAAAAACGATGTGTTTTCCATCAATAGCTCCAACTGTGTTAGGGAAATTCCATATAGTTTCAAAATCCGAGGCTATATTTAGCCATTCTGCAGGTGTGCTTGGTACCTAATATAAAATATTTATCAAAAAGGTATATTAAAAGAAAATATTTTTACCTTTAAATATTTTGCTTTTAAGGTGTCATATATACATCTGCAGATTTTTGGCACAAATAAAGATATTGTGGATTCTGAGACACGGAATGTATACATAAGGCTACGGTATGTCTCACCCGTAGCCAAAAATCTTAGGGTGATAATTAGTTTATCTTTGGCAGATATACAACTTCGAAAAAATGTGTTCTGTTTTGAAATATGAGGTTCGACTATATTCAATAATTTTATGAAGGTATTTTCATCCATTCGCAGATACTTTTTAAATTGCTCAGGATCTGCTGGAAAATCGCTATCTACTAAATTTAAATTTCCCTTTTTCGTAATCAACCATGGTCTAACCCACCACCTCCTTGTTACTCTTGCTTTTTCGGTCTCTATCATTTTTACTAACATTAAGGAGAACACAGCTTTTCTTAAATTTGTTAATCTTTTTCGTTGCCATTTTGATCTTACACTCTGCATTATGCTGTAAATTCAAAATTTCAAATAATCTATATGAATTTAGTCATTCATAATTACAAATATTACATTGTCGTTCAACGAATTGTAATTTGAATTAAAGTAAGTTTAGAAGGTTTGGAATTCCTTTCATACAAGTGTCGCAGGTTAGCACTGTTGGTCACTATCCACTGTTAAAACAAAAATTACTATAAAATTGAAGTTAAATTGACGCAAAAATAGAACATGTTCTAATTCTTCAATTTCTAGAACTTACCCAAGTTCTTTAAATTGATCTATTTATTGATACATGTAAAGCTGCCAGCTACAAGCTTAAAATTGAAGAGAACTAGAACTAGAAATTGAACTTAAAATTGAACTTGAAATTGACAGATGTAAAAACCTAACTTGACGTCAAGTCGTCTAAGTTCTAGAAATTGATCAATAAATTGACAGATGTAAAACCAGCTTTAAAAATGTTGGGAGAATAGAGAAAAATAGAGTTACTTGGCAAATTTACTATATATAGCTTCAAAAAAAAATTATTGGGATAGTTTGATAATAACATTAATGTTTAGATGACGATTCTAAAAATGTTTACCAATTTACCGTTGTAATAAAATTATTGTTGGTAAGAAGATAATAACAATATTTGGTTTCATTATATTATTTATTTAAAGGGACATGCTTACTTGGAGATAACAATAAAATAAAAGTTAAAGAAACACAAAAATTAATTATAAATTTATAAAATATTTAAAAAAATTAATGTAATCCAATAATAATGATGAATAATGATCCATATATCTGCAAGGCAGTGTCTAATTATTGTAAGTGTAATAAATTTCGTAACCTTCATAGTCTTTCTAATTTAGTGTGTAGCTGCAGTTTTCTAACAAGTGTCCGTGTTTATTATTAATTGTTCTTTATATTTGTATAATATAATAAGCAATAAAAACGATGCTTTCCACCGGTGCATTTAAATTTTGTGTATTAACAGTATTTTAAAATGACATCTGTAAATTAAAGTAACCTATTGTATGTATGATAACCTTTTATATATTTATATCGGTATATGTATACATTTTCAAGACATAATTTCAATTCTCGTACCTGATCCAGACAATTGTCCGGTGTTTTAAATACTAATACCCCAATAAATCTCCTACCTACAGAAACCGATGCCGACCGAAGACGTACTTGGTCAAACGGTGAGCAGTTTTGATAAACACTGCGCTATAGACGACGACATTAATTCTGTCGGAAGGTGTACATACATACCTATAATAATACACGTAGTAATAAATAGCCACATAATATATGTGTAACATCAAGAAATTAATTTTCATATAAATTATAGTACATATACATATTCTGTTTACTGTAAATCTGCATACATATTTTAGGACTACGTAAACTCGGTTAACTATAATTAAGAAAAGTTACAAAAATGACGGACGGTATCTTGCAATTGCAATTAAATCCCACAAAAGCATATCCATCTACCATAACGAATGATAAAATACTAATGCCGAGAAGAGCTGTTCTCAATATACTGATAATTATCAAGCGATATGGGTCAGATGCAATATAAAACTACTTAAAACTTTGCGGAGATTCCGTTACATTTAATATCTTCTTCAAGATTTTGAAGCGCAGCTAGGAGGCAAGTTGTCTTTTTAATTTGTTTATATTCCTGTGAATGCAATTAAAACTTGTGGCTCTATTCCATTTATAAATTTAAATTATAATCATAATTACAATATGCATTTTATTACTTATTTCTTAGTGTCAGGATGCAAATCAATACAGTTTATGCTTGCAAACACATCAAGATAATAGATTAAATTCATCCATACGTGCGTTAATAATAGCGATTAAATTAGATATCTTATAAAATGGTCTGTAAATACAATATATGATTGATGAAACCTAGTTTTTTTGTGTATTTTATCATTTATGTTTTAGCTTATTAATTAGTGCAAATAAAAATGCTGCTGTATCTTCCCTAATGCCAAATGGCAATGCGATTTTTATGAGAGAAAGAAAGAGAGATAATCTTTTATGACCAAACTTAATTCAAATTGTCACTCAAGACTACATACTATAATCATTGAATGTGACGAAGTTAAGTACATTTAGAGATAGGCAATAATAAACAGCAGTTAGTGTTAAAAACAGAATTTTTGTCCCAAACATTTTTTTTTGTCATTATAGAATTATGATAATATATGACTCTATCAAAGACTGTTTTAATAAAACGACAATTAATCATTTTTAAAAGATTTAACAAACTTATTGTATGCATAAAACAGCATAAAATGAATAAGCGACAAATGAAAATCAAGGCTTTCCTCTGATATAATAGCTACTTTTTACGTCAAATGTCGTTGCTTGAATGTTTAAATTTCAACTCTACACTGGTCAAAATTATTTTTATTATTTCTTATGGACTTGAATTCTGCTACTCACAGAACAATACTACTATATACTATGGATGTACCTGTTACGTGTAATATTTCCAACTGCGTTAATTAGATAGCTGTTTAAGAGAGTCTGAGGTATTACGTAGTCTATAGTGGCGATCCTTGGGTTTCAACCGCACCATAGAAGTATGTCCCTATATACAGTAGGTGACGCATTAGTGCGTGGAAGCTCGATATAACCGACATTATAAAATTTATTAAAAAAATTATTCGAAACAAGTGGAGGTATTCTCAGGCTCCATATCTTAAAATGAGTTAAAACATAAGTTAGTAGACTTAGCTTATGTTTTTGTAAATGTAACGCTATACTTTTTTTTGCATTCTCAGAATCTGCTTACTTTGACCGGCCCTTTCGTATAGGGTTTGCTAGATCTATACCAAGTATTTCAAAAGTTATGACCATTTTCACATCTAAAATAATGTAGTCTAGTAGGGTGTAGTAGTAGAAGATAGTACACCGCGCTTTCACTCAACTATACAAATTGGAAAACACGGACACACAAAAACACTACATGTCTCACTGATTTACTTAAATTTTAACTTCTAAACGATAAACATGTAAATATAAAACATTTAATAATAATAATAATAATTCATGCCTTAGCATCCCCCAACAGCTTGCGCCAATTACAGGGGGCATAGGCTGGCCATGAGTTATTATTACGCCTGCGGCTGTCCGCATTTGCCGTGGAATTTGGGAAACTACAGAAAACCAAATTCAGAAAGAACGCACCGGATTCGAACCCGGTACCCCCGGACTGTGAAGCGAGCGCGCTAGGTACTGCGCTACACAGCCGGTTTACACACACGGTATTTAAGATTCTAAATTATAACATAAGGTTGTAGTCATTTAAATCTAAATTAAAATTTTATTATTATTTTTTTAGGTAAAATATCTATATGTACCAGGGGTGTTCAGGATATAACGGGAGTTTCTAAATTTCACGCGTTTGTAGAGTCCGATTGTCAAATTGATTTTTCTTGTATGTTGGTATACTTACCCAACACATCAACAACCGATGAAAGCAAGGAAAAAGTGATGAATGAAAGGTGATTGCCGGCAGGTCACAGTAACTGGATATGTGAACCACGCAAGATGCAAAAACCTTTTGACTGAAAGGTGGGTGCAGGTTTTCTTCTCTAGAGCCGTCCACAGTTCATTTCCTTTTAGTTGTTTATTTTTGAGTTTTGTTTTATTTTATTTATTTTTGAGATCGATAATATATGGACACTACTGTGGCGTAAACACCCAGATATCCTTATAACCGCAAATCTTGAACTCATACATCTAAATTATATAATATAATCTAATAAACATTTTCCATTGCTACGTATATAAGATGAAATTAATTTACCGTTTGAGCTATAATCTAAACTCTGAGAAATGTATATATAGCATATAATGTATGTTTGGACATTATTTACTACCTCTTCTGTATTACATCACAGTCAAACCTTCTCATATTATTCAATGCAGTCCATTCAGGAACATCCATATCCTATTTATAATAGCGAAACAAGCTTAAAAGAATCCCCAGAGGCAATAAAATCTACTTAAAAGCCGAATAACGTTTCATGAAACGACATCGTATAGAGTTTAAGGGCTAAGCACTACACGTATAGAAGCAATATCTCCCTGCGACCGTTGTCGTTGGAGTTGAGCGTAAGAACGGGGTTTCAGACTATGTAAGACAAGTCCAAGCCATACGGTTCTATGTTAAGGACATAACCAAGGAGGACTGCTTTTGTTTCAGCGCGTTCGGTCCGGAAGCAAGTAGTACAATTATGCGCATAGTGTTGGAAAACTTTAGAGTCAGTTTCCGACTTAACAATAATTACCCAGGAAACTGAATAGTTTGGGATAAGTTTACATTTTCGATTGTCGAACGGCGTATTGTGGAAATCCCTCTTTGGATTAGAAGAAGCCCGAATAGTAATGTGGATAATGGTTTAAGATTCGAGAGATTGTTGGGAATGTTATTGCGGCGAACAAATATAACGGAAATTAGGTATGTTATAATAGTTGCAGCTGTAGAATTGTTATGTAAATTTAATGAGAAATATATCATGCATGTTTCTTGTGTTAACAAGCTACTCTAACACTTTAGTTTAATTCGCCAACATAGCGTGCATTGGATATATACACGTTACATGGGACCTTTTAAACAATCGTAGCTTTGTATTTCGCTATTTCACTTACTAAATCACGCAGGTGAGCTAAAGTTAGGATAAAAAAATCACAACAGCTGATAAAAATAAATGGATAACAAAGAGAGTTAAAAACTTAGAAAAACTAACAAGCAGAAAAATAGATACAAATACGTGCTTTTGGTCACGTAAGATAATAGACACGAGCTGGTAAATGAATTAAGCATGAGAATTAAAGACCAATAACAAATTTAATGGGAAATGCATCAACAATGCAAAACAAAGCTATTATAAATACAAATCTCAAACTTGGCACACGAAACGTAAATGTGGAAAATGCAAAAAGTAATAAAAACTTTTAAAGATGCAGAATAACTAGAGCCAGAATACAAAAGGTTTAATGGAAAGGACAAGAACAATTATTAGATACAGAATATTATTAACTAGTATGTATGGTCCCTATAGGTCCCCATATACAAGACTCGTAAGTTAATACGGGTTACTCCAAAGAAATTATGACCAATATTAAACCTAAAGATAAACTTCGTCTTTACAAAAAATCATATCCGAATCTCCACAACTCTAAGTCTTGCCGAGCTCTGGTGAAGCGTCAATTACGAACCACAACATTATTTGTCAAATCACTCGACGAATACAGACATTTTCGCAAACACATCTTTTGTGAATGTCACATCCTGTACTGAGAATGATGTCTATATGGCGCTAAAATCACCAAAAACAAATTAACCACCGCACCTGATAAAACTCCAAGCTTTTTATTGAAAAATTGTTGTTTTGTTTTGTCTAAGGCATTGCTCTATATATTTAAATTAATACTACCCACAGCTTTCCTTCCTTTGAGGTAGAAATTGGCTAAAATATGTCCTGTCTTTAAAAAAGGCAATTCGGTTGATATATCTAGTTAGAGACATGTTTATTGTCTAATGTTGCCAAAGTCTTTGAAATGATTTGATACAAATGTATTTACTCCTCTGTATAAATCTTTATTGCTGTAGGACAACATGGTTTCATCTCTAAGCATTCCATTTTTACTAGCCTATGCAACTTCTCTCAGTATATATCGGAAGATCTTCACATTCAGGGCCACCTTGATGTTGTGCATACAGATATGGCAAAAGCTTTTAGCCATAACATAGATCATGGAGTACTACTATCAATGCTGATGCATTTGTTTGGATTTAATAATTCGTTCTTACTGATCTTATTTCTTCCACTTTTTATTAACACTCTAATTTTAATGTTCTCTGATGATGTGAACACACATCAATAAATTCGGATGAAGATTGCATATTTCTTCAGGATAAGGATTTTTCGCTGTTGTGATAAAACTAGATTGTTATTAAATACTTCCAAATGTAATGTGATGTCCTCCACAAGAAGAAAACATTCTGTTCAATATGATTATAGGATTGCTTACACTTCTATACGGAAATGAATAAAGATAGGGGCTTAGGGGGTCACTTTTGATACTGAACTATTATTTATCTGCCACATTAACCTTTCAGCGAGCGCGCTCTTAAATATTACATGAGCGGGCGCGCGTCGTAAATTTTACGACATACTGATTTTTAAGAAAATTGTAATATAAAGCATTTTAAAACCAATACGATAAACTTTATTTATTTATTGTAAGTAAATAATTGTAAGCACCAGAAAAAAAGTTTCTAGTAAATTTGTGGTTCATCTGCATGATCTTCATTTGTACAAGTGTAACAAACAACTTCGACTTTTCAATGCCTTTTACAAGTAAAGGAGTTACAACGACTACACTTTATTGGTGCCGAAGATCTTTTCCTTTCTGCGATGCATAGTGGACATACAGCTCGTTTTGAAGGGCTCACATTTTGTCGACCGTATCAACACCTCCTTTTGTTGCATTATAGTCCAAAATAATTTGGGGTTTGCGCGTGTCGGGATCAATTTCGTCATCGTCGTATAAAATTGACAGAAGTATTACGGCTTTATTTTTACGAGGCACAAATGAAACAAGTGTTTTGTCTTGTTGATTCCGAAAATGGAAGACCCGACCTCTCTGATTTTTTTCGCGGCTAAAATTCTATTGGAATCTCGGTTTTATTCTTCTTTAGTGTACCCACTAGTGTAATCTTTCCTTTTAGGAAGTTGCCCGCTAGCGGCACACTAGGATACCAATTATCAACTGTTAAGTTTCGCCCTGAGTTTTCTATTGGATCTATAAAACGATCAACAATATTCGATGGAGTATTTGAAAGTGCAAAAGGACCGTTTGGCTGCTTACCGCAGTATATTTCAATACTAAATGTATAAAAATTCAAAGCGTCCCATAAAGCGAACATTTTGTGGCCATATTTGGCGGGCTTACTTGGAATATACTGAGCGAAACTACAGCAGCCTCGGAAAGGATGCAGCATTTCGTCAATAGTAGTATACTCGCTCAAATTGAAGAACGATTTGCAATTGAGTACAAAATTATCAAAAAAATTGCGAATCGCCGCGAGTTTGTCATATTCTCGTGTGTCAGGACGGGTGGTTCTATCATCAAACCTCAAGCACCTAGTAATAAAAGGAAACCTTTTGTAGCAAAATTTATGACGCTGGAATTTATGTATCAAATGAAAACAATTCAAATAGAACAACACTTACTGACATGCAGAATAGATTGATGTTAGATGATAAGATAGCTCGAGTCGCTTGCGCTCGATTTAAGAGTGCGATAGGCAATATTGTCGTAAATTTTACGACAGCGCGCTCGCTCGAAGGTTAATGACGTTTCCTCGGTCCCTAAGAGACTGGGCTTTATTTTGTGTACTACAAAGCTAGTTATTAATGTACCGACTCTAAAAGAACTGTACATCGGTCTTGTTAGATCGAAGCTTGAGTATGCATCAGTTTCATTATTTATCTTTGTAGAGGGTTTCCATAAGATATTTCGCTTCAAGCCTTTTCTATACCTTTATTGAAAAGTCGACGCATTGTTTTGGATTTATGTTTATTTCAGACGTTAATACATTACCAAGTCGACATATCCAACCTTCTCAGGCTAAATTTTTGTATGCCTCGCATTACAGCACAAAGCAATCGCACACTTCATTTACCATAGACTCATACAAATATACGTACTATTAAGGTCTCCAATTGCGTTTTTGTGGCGTTCTTATAACAGACATGGTAGTTCTTGTGATACATTTAATTGTTTGATCAAGAACATAATTTATGTATTTATTATCTACAACAAGGTGAGGATTTGAACTTAACGAGTACAGCAAGTACTTCTTTTCACCTAATTTATTATCTACATTTCAGTGATTTTTGCCACTTTATTACTATGTAGGTACATATATGTTATATATTTAGTTTAACGTTAAACTGTAGGTGTGAGAGATTATTTGCTTAATTTTGTAATATTTCGGATTAATTTAGTATACTGCATTATCTAGTTGTTCTCTGCTAATGTTCTGTAATTTGCACTCAATACTGTTGACCAATAAATATTATATTATTATTATTATTATTATTACATTATCTCGTAGACAGCACGTGACTGGTATTATGCCATCCACCTTTACATCTAGGCTTTCCACCATTCTGAAAACTGAAATTGGAATATCCTTGGCTTTGTGCCCTTACTATATTTATCAACAGCTGTCAATGGAAGGACTTTAAAAACAACCTTTGAAATACTAATTATATAACTTGGATGACTTTTGCCCACTTCATGGATCGTATTCATTGGATTACGATCCTTTTTTCTTACAATAAATTAACTTTGCAACTCTCCAATTCAATAGGTATAAATAGTAGCTATAAGTACAAGACACTAAAAAATTGTACGTTATGTATTTTTAAAATTCAAACGGGGTTTTCTTCAATGGATTAGCTATTTATTATCTGCTTCTTACTTATTGTAATCATCCTTGTAGTACTATGATGCATGGATAGCTGACAAAGTAATATGTGTCACACATTATTTCCCACACTTTTCTTGCAATTCTACCCTGTAAATGGATTTTAAACTATTGAGTAATAAAGGTTATTATTATTACTCCTATAGAATAGAAATACCTAACAATGCAGCATTTACGTATTAACTACCTATGTACGGTGTCAACTATCGATATTGGTTTCCTCAAAATCCATGTTGAAATAATCTAGTGGCATGTTAAGTCTTATCAGTCTATTTATCATTCTAATGACAACCGCTCGTATCGCTAAACGTCATTATGCTAGAAATCTGCAACTGGCAGTAAGTGTTTACCCGCAGGCTTTGCATTAATAAGAGAGCCCGGCAGGAAATGTAGTGGGGTAGACAATAGCTAGTGAGAACAAAACGATCAACTCGGTCTGCCAGCTAGTCAGTCTCTCTATGTTACTAGAGAGACGGACTACGCGGAAAGTTGTGGCTTCGAAATGATGACCGTAGGACATATAGGGGCGAAGGAAAGGATAGAGAGCCGTGGTATTGCGGTGACCATTTTCCGAGCATTCGTAGTGCCCGTGGTAGTTTCTAAAATGTTCTATTTAAATGAACATGTGCATACGTTTTATCTTATAGTCTTGTTGCAAATAATAGTAGAAGTCATATCAGAATGAAAAGTACCGGTAAAATGTGTTTGCTGCAAGTTAATATATTAAGCGTAGGATTTAGTTCCATCTCTAGAAACATTTATTCTCAACTACTGCAATTGTATGTAAAAGTTGTGGAGTTATAAACTGAAAGAAAAAGTCTATAAAGTGTACCCTCTGTTTGTAAAGTAATGTGTCCCCCTGATGCTGAAATCATATCAATAACACTTTCCATGGAGCGCGTTATATGCATCGGACATCCTCGACTTTCTTATATATCCGGCAACAAAAAACGCAAAAGAAGCGGGCGGCATTCGGCGGGAAAACAATAGACAAACACGTTTGTCGACACACTTGTTTTCAATCGGAGCATTTATGTATTTTAATAGAAAAGAAAAGATAGATTTTCGATATCATGTGTTTACTGTTGAACAGCGGTTTTTTCATTTATTGTTTTTATCCCTTTCATGCATGACTAACAATAAGTAAAGAATCAGTATATGTAAATATGTAGGTATATGAAGAAAAAATACGTGACTGATTATGGAGACAGAAAAGGACTTCAAAGTAGTAGAAACATTTAATAGACGTTATTACACATATTTTTGATAAAAAATGTTGATGTCCATTTCAGTAGTCATTATGCAATGTGGCATTTTTAGGTGTGCTTACATTAGAAAACACCTGTCCACTACAGTGACATTCATGCATGAAAGGGTTATTAATCAGCAATAGAGAATAGAAAAAGAGAAAGTTAAATTCATACGGGAGCTGGAACTTAATACACACAAAACAAAAATCGAAATTGCTTTAAATTTAGGAATTGCTGCTACCACGCTCTGTACAATCATCAACAAAAAAAATGCTATTTTGAATGAGTTTTCTAAATTGGGTACAAAATCAAAAAAAAACGCAGCCGTCAACAAGAAGGGAGTATGCTGATTTGGAAATGGCACTTTTCGCATGGTTCCAGCAGAAACGGGTTGCAGCTCTACCAATCAGTGGTGACATGCTGTTGATTTCACACCGTTTATTTGAAGGATGAATTGCTTGGTCTAAATTCGTAAATAAACTTTCGCTTTTTGCTTTGATGAAAATTAATGTCTTCTGTCACTAACTCAATATTGTCCTTTATATACCTCATCACATTAAGGTCTCCATATTTTGAATAGTGTTTGGGACACTGAATAAAACACCTTCACAATTACACAAATGATTTATATAAGGATGAACGATATTTCTGTATGTTACTGTAATTGCCTACGGTAATCACTTAATAATAATAATAATAGAATATTGTTATAATAACATCCTACATATTGTTTGAATGGATAGGTAAATACATATGTATGTACATACATACATACTGTACACTGTATAATTCAAATAACTTCTTACAAGTGAACATTTAAGTCTCAATTACTTGAAGATTTGAGTGTAATAAACCTTTCATTGAATAATATTAATCATAGGAGAAATCTTATCATTAGTGATCATGGTTAACCATAAACTAATATGACAATTAGGTCTAATATATCTTCGAAATACATATATTGATGCCGATAGTACGATAATTAGGTATATCAAAGAAAATAACTCTGACATATTTCTGCTTTTTCCGTGAGTATGTCAAAATTAAATAATTTACCGTCGATGGATATACAAGGTGTCTGTAAAAGGTCTTTACACACGCCTACCACATATTCCCTAGACCAAAATAAGTCGATTTAAGTAAACTTACCTTAGTCCAAAGTCGCTTACTTTGGACGCTATGCGGCCTTGAAGTTAAAATTTTGAAATCGCTTTTTTATTATAAATTCGAAACGGCTTATGCGATTTTAATAAGATTTGGCATGGTCAGTTAGTATTATTGGACGGATGCTTTTGGAAAATGCGAAGGAAATACTAATACCGGAAGTGAATGAAACACGCATGCCTATTATGAAAATTAACATAATTTTCTTTGCTGTTTGTAGTAGAGACACGAAATAATTGTTATTCGATAGAGTATATTCAAAAACCATGAAATTATGTCTCTTCTCAAAATTTCTTATTTTTATTCGTTTTCGAGAAAAACGAAAAAAAGTGCATATAGTCTTGTGTTCGAAAAAAAGCAAGGAGTAGGTAACCCAGTCGCCTATGAATTTTGTATGGCTAAATCATAATAGTGTCAAATCTAAAATACCTGAATTGTCATTAGTGTTCAAACATTTCTGAAATGCTCTAATAATAATTTAGTAGGCTTAACTTTTCGTGATTTATCATGGCCTTACAATACACCAACGCAGAATATACCGATATGTTATTGGTATTTGGATTTTGTGAGGGAAATACTCGAGAGTGTGTTAGGGTGTATTCTGAATGGTTTCCAAATCGTCGAATATCAAGTCACCCAACTGCTGCCGTTGAGCGACGTATTCGGGAGACCGGTCGGTTTGCTCCTGCAGCCGCTGATTATGGAAGGCAGCGTTTTGTAAGTGCTCCTGAGGTTGAAGAAGAAAGTTTAGAACGTGTTGAAGAAGATCCAGAAATAAGTACTAGACGAATAGGTAGGGAGGTAAGAGTATGTAAAGATGTCGTTCACGCAGTAATTAGAAAACAGTTGCTGTATCCATACCATAAAATAGCAGTTCAAGATCTTTTATAGCAGATTTAAACTTTGGCAACACTATTTTATTCACGGATGAAGTTTGATTCACAAGAAGAGGGGTAACTAATTTCCATAACAAACACGTTTCTGCAGTTGAAAACCCGCATGCTATAAAGATAAATCATTTTCAACACGAATTTAAACTTAATGTGCGGATTGGAATAATTGTCAATTTTATTGTTGGTCCTATTATTCTTCCACAGAGATTAACGGGAAATATCTACTTGCAATTTTTACAAAATACATTGCCAGATTTGTTAGACGATTTACCTCTATAACTTCGGAGAGATATGTGGTACATGCACGATGGAGCTCCATCACATTTTTCAGTAGATGTTCGAAACTACCTAAATCAAGTATACCCAAACAAATGGATAGGTAAAGGTAATGACGCTCCTGTAAATTGGCTACCACGTTCTCCAGATTTAACTCCCGCTGATTTTTTTTTGTATGGGGACATCTTAAATCTGTGATTTACAAGACCCCTGCGGCTAATGAAACACAACTATGGCAACGTATTCAACATGCAATAAATGAGCTTAGAGGTGATAGAGAAATTTTGCAGACTACAGTTTAATTTCCTATATAAATCTTTGTATGCGTGTAAATGGAGAACACTTTCAACAGTTTTTTTGACATATTTATTATTTGCGTTCATGTTTCAGGTATTTAATTTTTTTTATTAATTTTTGTGTAAAATAACCTAATGCGAATTATTAAAATACCAATTTCGCAAAAACCATTAGAGCAATCAATTCTTATAGAGTGCCGTTTTTTGTAGTAAAATTCCCCGAATCTCCGAAACCGTGAGCTTTTACTACACCTTGTATATTGAAAGGTCATATAAATTGTCATCCATCAGCCAATATAAAAATAATTACATATTTACTTATCTATATATAACAAATACTATTTGAATTTTATTATTCGGGTAGTGACTCTAGATGTAGCAATCCCAACGGAATAATTTTTTATTAAGAGTTGAACATCACTAACACGACATTGCGACAAAACTTTTTAACAACTCTGTATTCGTGAGTAGAAACACGAATACTGGCGGAAACGTTGGAATGGGCTCCTCGAAGATATCAAAATATGAAGTGGAGATTTTATAAATGGAAAAGTCCCTAGGGGTCTGTACTAAAGCGATAGATATTCCCTTTTCGGATACATTTTTTCCCTTCCCAGTAAGAGGCTCTGACCATAAAACTTTATATTCGCCGGTTCGATCTAAAATTTCATTTGATGTCTTCCAGTTCATCATCCGTGTCAGAAATTTTAACATTTTTATTTTTTTCTGATGGCGCTTCTGCTGCTTCGTCACATCGTTCCGTCTTATGTGTTTTGACGACCATAAAGATAGAATACTTTCCGTAGCTTATTCGATAATGGAAATGGTTTAAGTTTAAATTTGTTGCAAATGCCATGTATTCACGTTTTAACTTTATGTGCGCACATCGTTTGTACATATTATGTTCAGGCTATTAACAAAGACATGATATTGAAAGTTTTATTGTAAATGCAGTTGTTAGATATCCAAACTACATTACACTTGATTTATCGCATCCATTTATACACTTACTGTACTGCTATTTTCATAGTTGATATCATATAATAGTATTTTATTCGTGTAGTTATTTTATTAGTATTCTTTCTCTAGTCATCTACAATTACTTCTTCGACATAAAGTTCAATTGTAACGCACGAAACAATTGTCTAATATGCTACGCCCAAAAACATACGGTCATTGTAAGTACGTTATAGGCAGCCATTTAAGACCCAGTAGTATCTCGAAGATTAATCTGTTTTTTTTTCGAATAGTAAGTAATGTTATGTATGGCTAATAGCTTTACAACAAATAAGTACATATACTTTTAACAAAATCATTCTTCTAAACATATAGTAATTAGAACAGGATTTTAATTGTGGATCTAAATTATTAAATAATACTAACCCTTTCCCACATAAATTATTAAGACGTTTGGAAGTTTTACATTTTGCGTTACAACAGTCGTCGTGGCGTCTACAGTTTGTTGGGTAACTGTGTATTTCGGACGTATTTTATTTTGTCCGTGATCTAATTTTTTTTTAATGGACGTAGCCGGTCTAAAGACCGGACAAGAGAACCGTCAGAACCGCCCCACATTTCCCCACCTGGAACCGCCATTCATGGCATAACTTCAGTTGGGGTTCGGACTGTCTTTTCTTATTTTTCGCCGAGTTTTCCCTACGTCTCCCATCCACCAGATGACTAATGGTTCGGGTTGGCACTAGACATCAACACTGCCTGTTCCAGAGTAGGTTATTCAAATTTCTCGCTCTCTTTTTGCTTCATGATAGCTGTTACAATGGCGTCTATCACTCTCCAATTCTTCCTGCTGGTCATCATGATGTTTATTATTGTATCCGGTGTCAGTGGGCCAGTCAATCTATAGGCTGTTTCCCTGTGATTCCTCCATATGTCACACTCAAAAATCGTGTGTTCAGCCGTGTCTCTTGGTCCACAATATATACATTCGTCTGACCCATCTTTTCCAAACCGTTTTGCATAATATCTATAGCAACCATGGGCAGTGAGAACCTGAGTCAGGTAGTAGTTGACTTCTCGATGACTACAATTTATCCATTCTTCAATATTTTTAATCAATCGTCTAGTCCACTGGGCCTTTACTGTTTCCCTTTCCCATCTTTTCTGCCAGTCTTTTAGAGTGTTTTGCCTGGCTTCTAAGCGACGTTTGCCTACCTCGCCACTATGCGCATGGGTGTAGGTTCTTTCTAGAGCTAGAAGATCAATGGGTATGGACGCTGTGATCACTTGGAGCGCCAAACCCGACACTGTTCTGTATGCAGATGCTACCCGCAGTAGCATATTTCTCTGAGCTCTAGCAAGTTGCATATTTCTTCCGTTCTAGGGCTTTGATCCATATCGGCGCTCCATATAACAATATGTTGTGTGTGACACTAGCTAATATGGCTCTCTTAGTGCTCCTGGGCCCTCCAATGTTGGGCATCAGCCTTGTTATTTAGGCAGCCTTTTCTTCGGCTTTGTCTACTACCGTACGTATATGCTGTCCATAGTTCCACTTCTCATCGATTATGACACCTAAGTACTTGACGGTCTTCTTAGGTGCTATCCTCACTCCGTTCAACATAAAACTTATACAGCCACGGCTTCTTCCTCCTTTTGCTACAACTGCTTCAGTCTATCTAATTAGAACCCATTCCGTATTTTATTTTATAAACGGAATCTAATGTTTTATAGTGTTTTATATGTGTTGTTTGATACTTAATAAATTTAGTGTTTCTAACACGTGCAAGAGTATTTCTGTTGCATTTCAATATAATTCTCATCGCTTTATTTTGTAACTTTTGTAGTTTCTGTACATCATTCTGAGGAAAATAATCGTCAGGCGATAATATTTTCACATAAGTATTTATTTAAACTATTTTAATACTTAACAATTACTTAGTATCGAAGAACACTAACTAAAACTATATATTTTAACTAACACAAATTTATATACACGTTTCGTATTTATTTTCACAGATTCCGTTCTAATTACGAGCTAGTTCAAGACTGTCCTCTCATACGAGATTACCACCCTTATATACTTAAAATATAACTTCTAGAATTCACTACACTAAACTAGACAGACTAAAGACAGACCGTTCCAGAATGCCCTCTCTGGAATGTCTCCAGAATACGGCGCGAACCGTCCAGATAAACTACAGTACACTGTAAATGCATTTAAACTGTTCGGCCGCTAGATGGTGTTATTCGTAATAATACATATATGACAGTCGCACAGAAATTAGCATGTGGCAATATTATAGACGTATACAATAATGATTTTGTAAATACACTAACATAACTACCTATCCTAGCCGAAACGTTAGTTTTTCTTAAAACCTTGCCAATAACATAGCTAAAGCGATCCTTGAAACTTAAATTTTCATTTACAAATACACCTACATACTTAATTTTACTAACATTATTTATTTAAATCCGAATACTGCAATCAAGGTTATGTACATAATTTGATCTTGTTGCCGACAACAATACATTTAGATTTCCAAGTATGTAACGATAGGTTGTCACACAGCCATACATACAAACTATTGAGGTCACTATTAATTTTGTCAGCTAAGTCCTGCAAATTATTACCCGAAACGTACAACAACATGTCATCAGAAAGAATAGAAATTTCAGACTCTTACATATTTGCTTACACCATTTATGTATAAGTTAAACATTAACGGCTCCAATATAGTCACAACTCAATGTTTTAGATGTACATGTTCCATATTTAACATGTTGTGCTCTGTTCTGTAAATATGATTTAAACCATTGTAATACTGTCCCAGAAAAGCTAAACTTGGCAAACTATCTTAACAACAATGATCTATTAACCGTTTCGAAAGCTCTTCGTAAATCTAACAATGCAGCTATAACTATGTCAATAACGGGAACAAACACTGAGGGTGTAAGAAATGCTGGGTATAGCAGCCGGTCGGTTTTAAGTATGTATATAATATAACAGTATAATGCCAAACATGCTCCAATATACAAACTAAACGTATGTATATGTGTTAATAGAAAACGAGTTATTTGTTCAAATAAGATTTTCATGAAGATTTCCATATTTTACATTACAATAATTCAAATCAGCTATGAATTTTAAACCAGCAATAAACAAACACGTACACGGTTTGTAACTTGTTCATATATCTACTTCCTATAAATATACAAATATACATGATACATACATATTCAAATTAGTATATCAATTTAAATTAACCATCGTGAAGAAGATATTGAGAAACAGCTTCTGTACACCCACAGACTTTAGTTATGTCCGTGATGGTACAAGAAACCACATGTATGAACAAAAGAAGGTCAACCGACTCTGTGCAAGATGAAACAACATCACTGAGGTAATATTTCGAATTTGGGGATCACTTATGTATAAACACCTTGGTATAACTCTGAACGTAGAAAGCCATTTCATTACAGTCACCATCGTGCTATTACTTTGAATAACAAATAGTACTCGTAATAACAAAAATGTTGTATCTCTATTTTCGAAATTGTATTAGGACACGCTATCACAACACTAATTTAAATGTATAATTTAAGTTGCCCAAGAATGTACCTAAAAACTTCGAATGATAAAATAAGCTAGTAAATAATAGGGCGCTGTATGTATAAACTGTCTTTGCAACATATGTTACATTATAAAAAGTAGAAGGCACGAAGTTTGAGCATAAGATGTTGAACAAGGAGGAAATTGAAATATAAATTCCAGAACAGGAAACGTACTAGACGAACCTTCCGGCTCACTTCAGCGATTCTCATTTTAAACAGACGACCAGTAGCGTTCTCTGGAAAGCGACTCATTAATCATTTCTTCGCGGTGACGCGGGAGTCGATTAAATGAGGGCAAAATTTGCGAATCGCTTCATCTCGCAACACTTTTTAAATCTTACCTATCTACCCCATGTAACTCGGTTCTTTTATAACACCTCATAACTCTGGCCTACTAGATCTTTCGTTCTCCGTTACTACTACAAGATCGAATTCCAGATTCGCGGAAATTTATGAAAGACGAAAAAGGAGCGATGGCAATAGAAGAAAAGGGAAAAAAAGAAACGAAAAGGCTCAAAGAATTTTTAAGGTGTCATGTTGAAAAGTTGATTACTTCTTTTGTAGAAATTGCTTTCTTAAGTGAGGCGTGAAGAGGATATTAAAAAACGTCAATAGCGTTTGTGTGATAATAAATGGAGGCGGTAAAACTAGCATTTAAAAGTCGTATTTGAATTCTGTCAAATCTAGTAATGCTATAACTGTATATTCAAGAAACGTCTGTGTTTCAAAAGTCATAATGGATATGATTTTAGCTTAGTATAGTCATATTTAGTTGATATAATGGTAAAGACCCAACGTAATTTTTTGACATTAATTAATTTATTAACAATAGTATTCATTTCTACACTTTGACAAAAAGAATATAGTTTGTTGTAAATTTAACCTAATATAGATCAGTCTCACACTAGCAGATATTTTGACGCACTCTTTCAGTACTAGCAGCAATGATTTCCGCTAAAATAATAATAACACAATAAACTTAAATGAATGTAATACAAGCTGTAACCTTCAAATCATATTTTTATGTACATATGTATTGAAGAATACCTTTAAACTTCAATTGAAAGAACAATACCGAAATAAATGAAAGCCATAACCCCATAAATATTTCTGCTCCATAGCCTCTGTGCCATAATATCTGTCTACCCCCAAGTCCAACAAACTCTGTTTATTGTAGCAGTAAAACCGAAACTAAATCCATGTTAACTTCGTATATACCTAATAAGCATAAACCTCCCTATATAGGGTAGGGTATTAAAAAACTAATCGTTGTTGTAAAGAACTACTGTGACTAAAACAATTTATTTCAAATTCACAGCAGTGCTACATGGAAACAAACTTATTCAATACAATGCTTGATATATAGTATCTAATAACAGTTGGGATTAACGGAACATATAGTTGAATTTTTGGATCTTGTCCGTTACGTCATAAGTAATGTCAGGATGAATCAAATCATTGACAAATTGTGGCGGCATCTATGTTCAATCAACAAAACTAACACTTACTCGTAAATCCACTAAAAAGGTTTGTATTGAAACTATAAGCTTTATTTAAATTTAGGTTTTGATATTAAGGCTCTATTTTCACTCCTAGCGAGTACACCCCTAAACTAACGTCGGGTGTGTGTGTTTGTTATCCAATTTATTTGTAAATATACTGGTAAACACACACGCACACACCCGACGTTAGTTTAGGGTGTACTCGCCAGGAGTGAAAATAGAGCCTTAACACAATTGACACAATGTAATAGAAACTTATTTTATATATATTACGATATTACCGACTAATTTTGAAGAGTGCCCTCTAGAGACCAATAGATCAACCTGAATGAAGCTGAGTATCACGAAACGATATATCTCCACCTTGCTATCTATCTATCTTCATCACACTTCTATATAGCCAATACGAATAGTATCTAGGCGTATGTCTTCTTAACGCAACGACTCATATATCTTATTTACATTTCTTTCTAACGTACATTAAATATCGGCGATTAATGTTTTACGTACATCTTTGCTAAACTACATTGTTAATGACGTAACGGACAAGATCCAAAAATTCAACTGTACATATGTATACTGCAGCTACAATTTGAAACGATGCGATGTGGTGAATGAGTGGACGACTATACAGAATATCTATGAATTGTATAGTTCAAGTCATAGGTTTTATGAAAAAAGTTTGGCTTTTTACTGAATTTATTACGCAGGTTTTAAGCACGGTAACAAGTTAATTTATTTTTAGAGCAATATCTTGGAATGGGGTTATATAACAATATCAATTAGAATAACTAAGAATTCTTACTCTATCTTTGGTCTCAAAACTGGAAGAAAAATTATTTACCATATGCCTTTATTTGAAACATAAAAGCAAAATAAAGTAGAGATATTTATTAAAGTTTTTGTTAAATTTATTTTAAGTACCTACACGAAAATAATGTAATCTGTATTTTCTAAAGGCACTAAATTCGTATTATCTATTTCAAGTTTTTACAACTGACAAAAAAATATTAATTTCAATAATATTAAATTTTGATTTACATTTCATTACTCCATCAAACGTACGGTATCAGTTTTCTAATTTGAATGAAGCGAAAATGGTGGGATTCTTAAATTATAGATTCAGATTCAGATTTGTTATTTATTCTGTAGTGCAGACATGTGCATAGAGTACCTATGTCATATATATTCATATATGTATATGTATGTTATTACACAGAAAAATCTAAAACTAAAATACAAAGTTTAGCAAGAACAACACACAAAAGAAAAACATATACAACAGTACATACATTGTCACATACATATGTATAATATAATATAAAATCAATTCAAGATCAACATTATTCAAAAGACATCTTGCGTTCTTACATTATAAAAATCGTTGACACTATAAAAAGCTTGTTCTATCAGGTAAGTATGCAACTTGTGCCTAAAATTGGGATTCTCTAGGTTCTCTCTGGTATGTGATTATGTAAGTTAACCATTTGCGTCACTACACTTTTTTTATTAGTGTTTTCTTTGTTTGAGATGGGAATATGTACTGATTGTCAATTCCACGAGTGTTGTGTGTTCCTGTTGTAGATCATCCTCTGTATCGGTTAAAAGTTCTTTTACAGAAATGGCGCACTCATACATACCGTGAGTTTTTTTTTATCTCTGAACATATAACGTTAACCATCCCCACCATTTGCTATGTTCAATTTTAAAATGGGCAAGTCAATGCATTGTAGACAATTGTACTATGCAAGTCAATGCACTCTTTGAAAAATAAACATTCAAATACGTCAAGATTTTATTTGAATAAATTAACTAGATTATCACTTCGTTTAAAACAGTTCAATTAAACGCAATATAAGATTAATAGTTTAATGTAGTTGAAAATGGAACAGAAAAACACTACTGTGGTTGTGAATAATGCCAAGGCCATCGTTTTTGAACTAACCACAATCAAATGACACATCTAATAATATTTTTAGATTATAATTTATTTTAGTACATCAGAAGTGAAATTTAGTGAAATCATTTAGTACAGAAATACAAGTTTAATGAAAAAACTGACTTGATGCACTTTATCTGTGCTGTGCTAATTTTGAAATTATGTACATACAACAACACTCAAACAAAACTGTTGGGTAAATGAAAACATTTCAAAGTAATTGTTCGAAGTGACCACCTTCACGTTCTAAATAATAGGCTCAACGATGATAAAAACCCTGCACAGCATTTCTTAAGAAAGTCGGATTCAATGCATTACACGTAGTGAGTATGCGGTCCCTTACTTATTAAATATTTTTTATTTGAATATTATTATAAATTTTAGTCTTGAGATAACCCCAAAGAAAAAAAGTCATTTGGTGACAAGTCAGGCAAGCATGGTGCCCAAACGATAGGACTAAATCGACCTATCCAGCGATCTGCAAACATTTAATTTCCAAGAGTGCATTAACTTACAATGTACAATTGTCTACAATGCAATACAGAGTTTCGCAAAACTCAGTTCTCAAATAAATAATCGAATGATAATAAAATATCGAAGACTAATGAAACATTAAACTGTTGCGCTAGGTGTCGCAGCGATGTCACATGATTCTCTTCAGTGTAACATGTTATTGCCCTTGTATGTATGTACGATTGTTATTTTTTCTTCTGTCATGTTCATATTTGAAATAAAAATAAACTGAAATATAATATTACACTTTATTTCTTTATCAATATTGTCAGATTTTTGGCAATAAATATGCTAGCTCTAGCTATTAGCGAGGAGCCCCACTGCACTCCCTAATGTAATGCAGATAAATGGGCAGGTCGATTTGGTCCTATCATTTGGCCACCATGCTTGCCTGACTTGTCGCCAAATGACTTTTCCTTATGGTTATCGATTTAAGAACTAAACAATCGTATACTCACTGCGTGTAATGCATTGAATCCCAATTTCATTACATTAAGTCACTTTTTTTCTGTTGTACCTCTGTAGTAAATTATTTCTTATCTAGTGATTAGACCAGATATTAAGGAATCGCATACTCCCTGCGTGTAATGCATTGCGTCCCAATTTTTTAAAAAATGCTGTGCAGGCTTTTTAGTATCATTTCGCCTGTATTATAACATGATTATAACCTAAAAATATTATTAGATGTGTCATTTTATTCTGGTCGGTTCAAAACCGATGGGTTTGTTATTCACAACCACGGTAGTATTTTCTGCTTTATTTTCAATGAAATTAAACGTATTAATCTTGTATTGGGTTTAATTGAACTATTTTAATAACGAAGTGACAATCTAGTTAATTTATTTCAATAAAATTTTGACGTCTTAACGCATCTCAATGTTTATTTTTCAAAGAGTGCATTGACTTACATAGTACAATTGTCTACAATGCATTGACTTGTCCATTTTAAAATTGAACATAGCAAATGGTGGGAATGGTCAACGTTATATGTTCAGAGATAAAAAAAAACCCACGCTATATGTACACACCAGCTAAAGTAAGTATACCGTTTTCCACAAATAAATCTCTACATGTTTCTGTTTTACACCTGTTAAAAATAGTCCGTCTTCTGAGCGTTGAATACTCGGATCGCTTCCACGGACACTCCCCAAAAGATCACGCCATACTGGATGCGAGATTGTAGTACGTAAAATAACTGAAATGTAAAAATGTTCTTTTGTTTACGTTCAATTTGAAGACATTCATTGTAAACCATGATTCACATTGCGCAACCGTGTTGGCTATTTCCACATTCAACGCGCTTTTAGTTTTTTTTTAAATAATTCGACTATCGTCTGCATATAATATAGTTGAATAGACAGATATCTGTAGTAGATTGTTGATGTAAACTAAAAATAATAGTGGTGCCAATATAGATCCTTGTGGGACTCCACGCTGCACAGTCCGCCGGTCGGAAAATTTTCCACTTCGCTTCGATTCTCTGCTTTCTGTTTGCCAAGTAGGATTTAATCAGCTCTAATGCATTTCCTCTAATTCCGATATGATACAGTTTACTATATAATTTGACATAGCTGATACTATCAAATGCACGAGAAAGGTCCATAAAAATTCCTAAGGTATCTTCTCCTGTATTTATTCCATCTAGGACCTGACAGATAAGTTGATAAATGGCTCTGTTGGTTGACCTTCCTCTAATGTATCCATGTTGGTTCTTATGTATTATATCAAGGGAAGATATACAATCGTAGATTCTCCTATAAATGACTTTTTCACATATCTTAGAAATGTTGGACAGCAAACATATGGGATTATAGTTATTTATATCTGTTGCATCACCCTTCTTGTGGATTAATTTGATACTTGACTTTTTAAGTTCATCTGGAAATGTTGCAGTCTCAATTGCAATGTTTATCAGATGTGCAAGAGGAAGCGCCAATTGGTGTACACACTTTCTAAGCATACTGACTGATACCTCATCATGACCAACCGAGGTCGTGCTGTTCAGACTTACGATAATGTTATATACCTCGCTGTTTGAGGTTGGAGTTAAGAAAATACTCGAATCTGTCGAGGGCGTTATAGCACTTAATGATTGCTTGGTTTCCATGTCTTTACATATGTTTATTAAATAGTTATTTATGCAATTGAGTTTCTCAGTTTGTGGGCCAATTCCTGTACTGAGTTTAATATCATTTATGTCAGCTCTTATGTTATCTTTGCCTCCAGTTATTTTCTTTTACTAAATTCCAGCCTTCGATTTATTCGCGAGTTCATAATATGCTGAAAGTTTTCTTTTGTGTACGACTTTCGAAATCGAGGTTTTTGCAGTATTCCTCGTATATTGCTTTGTAAATAAAATTATGAGAGATGTCTTCGTACAATTGTCTCTTAATTTTGCATATTAAATTGTTTATCGAAAATTTTATGCATTTATTTTAACTGCCAAGGTAGGTACATGGAACTGTAATAAATTTTCAATATCAATACATGAGTTATAAGTCCTGGATTAAATTCCTTAAGACTGAATCAAACTTATGTAGTTGTCTTCATTTCTTTGTATAATAGCACGACCATATAACAGCATGGTCCAGGTTTGTTAGGATTTTTTGAATACAATGTAAATTCCATTGCTGGACAATCTCCTCTATTATCGAATCATCAAAGTATTTAAAACATGCTCACGGTGTGTATAAATCTAGAATGTGGGACGGGAGTTCACTGTCACCTCTAAATTCTTTCTGATTTTCTTCTAGGATCAGATTCTTCTTTTTCCATACTATATTCTTACGGTTATAGGAAGTATAGAATTGATTTTGTTCTAATGTAAATTCCAAATATTTACTTGCAGATCTATTACCTAATATAAAGCCATCTTCAAATTCAATCGGCAAAGAGTATATTTCCAAGGTTTCATTAATTGCAGTGTTATTCTCCGCAAGATTCTCAGTGTGAGATTCAAAATTGTCATTACTATTTTGAAAGCCGGCTGTTATCCTTGCTAATTCTTCTTGGGTTAACGTCTGTTCGACACCATCACCAAAATTATTTGCGATTTCTTCCAGTTCCCTCGTGGTTAGAATGGTTATCCGTGGCTTCCCAATTTCACTGATAAAACGCTATGTAGCATATATGCTACAACAAAGGTTATAGGATATTCAGGAACGATTCAGTGCATTATTTTCATGTTGTTAGTATTACAATTGGCAAAACATACCATTGGAATAATGAAAAAAATATAAGGATTCCAAAATAAACACTAAAACCATACAGAAATGAGAATATGCGGACGTCTAGAGTTCGATATATGGTTTCTCTCTGCACCTCGAAACACAGTTGAGCTGGAATTGCATTTATCATAGAGAAGCCTAAACTGAACCTTACTGTAGCGTACATGAAGGTGTAATAATACAAAGAGTTTGAAGTTCCAGCATATGTAAATATCATCGAATAGAAACGTATCTTTAAAGAGTTGTATCAAATCTGATACAATGCGAAGTGTAGGGTGTAATATTCATTATAATCAAGTTAGCCTCATGACAATTTCTGAAATATCAGTATTATTCAGAAATAGTTGTGGTGTGCCCTATATTTTTCTGGTGCCAGATACTTGACGTATCGGGTAATTTTGCAACTGTGCTAAAAAATATACAAATATTATTTAAGTGAAACTTTTATCCAAAAGCTTCTATTAGAATCATGTTCTCTTCGAAAACATGATCATTTCTACCCAAAAAATTATGGCGTTAAAAATCGAATTAGTATTTATAATTGGACTTTTAATATTTATCCGCCATCATCGTTGGTTGAAATTAGCTAAATATTTTAAAAACACTTCGTTCAATTCTTTCCTTCTGAACTCTATGATATATAGTATGTAGGCAGCAAAATTTAATTTATATATGTAGTAGTGTTGAATAGAAATATCAATATTTCCTAGTCATATATGACAAAAATTTTGACAGACCGTTGAATATGTACTGGATATAATTTATAAGGGAATGCAAGTATACTTTTAGATATAGAGTTACTGCCAAACATGGAGTAAAAGTCGAAGAGTTACAAAATTGTAAAGTTCAATTAGAAAACCGAAAAAGTTTCTAGTTGTTCACCGTAGTCGTTATTTTGTTTTCATCTATGATTCTTTGGCTGCAATATACACAATTTGAGAACAAATTATGTTTCTTCCACATTACCTGTTATGAGGTGCAATGTAGAATAAAACCAATTATCTTTGCATCGATGGAATGTAAAACCTCCCGAGTTATAGAAATGGGAGATTATTTCTCCCATTTCTAATACGTTAGCAACTTCCAACAGCAGCTCGAATTTTCACTTTGTACCTACATGAGTGATTTTACAAAGATATGTGCACGTTCATTTTTAGCGGTCTATATTTCGATGTTAACAATGGTGTCCGACCGGACGTTACATTAACTCTGTTATTTCAAATAGAACATCCTATACATATTTTTCCTTCTTAATAGAGATAGGGAGAAAGAAATGATGTTATGTTTATCATTCCTTCATTCGAATATTTCGAAAATTTAAGTTAAAATGCGAAAGTGACCAATAATAAGCAGTAGGTAGTAACTGTTGTTATAATTGTAGATGAATCGACTAACGACTAATTTCATAATGAAATATTCTTTTATCTCTAGGTTCTATCATTATTTAATTATTAATTGCGTTTATTAGAATGAATTGCCTTAAATGCAATGTGGTTATTGATGAATCTAAGGATAAAAGTATTAAATGTGATGGTTGCGGTAGATCTGTCCACACTTCATGTTCATTATCTGTCAATGAGTTAAAATGTTACGAGTTAAGATCCACGTCCAAGAGGCGTTTGAAATACATTTGCTTGGAGTGTGAACAGGGTATACGTCAAATACCTAAAATGATGTCACTGATAGCAGAGCTTAGGGATGAGATGAGGTCATTGCGTGAAGAGCGGTCTACTTTGAATCAATGCCAATGTGCTAGTACTCATGTTGCTTCGGCACCTTCTTTGGGTAATACAGAGGAAATAATTAGTGAAATGTTCGATAGGTGCAAACGAGCGTCCAATCTAATTATATTTGGTTCTGTGGAGACAGGTTCTACTAAAGAGGAGCAGTCTGCTCGGGATGTCAGTTTGGCCGAGTCTTTGTTAACTGCTTGTGAATTAAACGTAGCTAATGAGAATATTAAACCCATTAGACTGGGAAAATTTGACCAAACAAAACAAGCTGTCGTCGTCTGATGCTTTTTATTATGTTTTACGAAAATATATGAAAGTTAGGTCGCTGGAGAAGTTTTCTGGATTGTCCGTGTCCTCTGATAAGACTCCGCAGCAGCTTGCTTATTACAAGGAAGTGAAATTGCAGCTCACTGCTAGACTTTCACATGGGTGAAACTAATTTGCGTATTAAATACCGTAATGGGGTACACAATTACCTCTACGGGAAACTGAATTTGTCCAACAGCATATCATTTCTACAGCAACCGACTGCAACTTCTCCCTTGACTAACATTCTAATTTATTACCAGAACTGTAGAGGACTAAATACTAAGCTACATACTTTCTTTGAAAACGTTTGTGAATTTACCTATGATATTGTTGGTGTTACTGATAGCTGGTTGTCTGATTCGGTGCATAACAATGAGATCTTTCCAACCTCCTACAATATACTAAGGTGTGAGCGACGATTTTATGAAACTGGTAGATCTAAAGGGGGAGGGGTACTTTTGGCGTTGTCTGATGGTATTCAATATCGGTCTGTTGACGTCTCTCTTATAACTGATACTGTTCCCCTAATTGATATTATTATTTGTAAATGTTTAGCGCCATTTCAATTAACTATTTTTGTAGTATATATACCTCCTCATATTACTGTTGATGTTCTTGAATTATTGACCAGTTTATTGGATATGCAGTTAATGGGAGAGTCTGTTCTTTTGCTTGGCGACTTTAATTTACCCAATTTTAGGTCTGAGTCTTCGATCTGTACAAAAACTACTATATTTAATCACTTTTGCAACATTCTTGAATTGAAACAACATAATAATGTGGTGAATATGGATAATAGACTTTTAGACTTGGTATTTGCATCTTCAGTTATGAAAATCAAGGTAGTCCATTCTGATTTTCCTTTTGTTTGTGAAGATGATTACCATCCGGCTCTAGATATTATTGTTGAAATTTCGGATAATAATAAACAACGTAACTTTCCCTTAGCTAATATTTGCACTTTCAACTTTCACAGAGTCAACTATGATGATCTTAATGATGCAATAGCTAATGTACAACAACAACTATTTATGTATATATTTTTTAATTCCTATTGTCTAACATTTTGTTTTTCTTGTGAAGCGGTTGGAAATGTTACTGTCAACACGATAATTTGCGCAAGGGCAATAATAAATGCACTTCATGTGTTTATTTTGAAAATGTTCTGAAAGCATCGGTTATTTATATTTTAATAAATTGTTCACCCAGTGTTCATAATTTCATATATTCACAACACACATACCGTGAGAATGCCTGCGAGCGGCCGATACTTAACCAGTGCATGCTATATTCTACTGTACAGATGTATTGGCAAAAATAACTTGCTACATCTTAGGAAGCCAAAGGGAGGGTAACAATTTATAATGAATTTATTATCTACAAATTAATTTATAGATAATTAGTTAGAGGTTGAAAACCATTACACCTGGCTGCATATTTTATGACTTTAAGCTCTTACTCCTACTTAAACTACCAAAAAACCTATCTACCAAAAAATTCAGAGTTGCCGTTTTGTGTTGGGCACAATGACGGCAATCTGAAGGAATGAACGAAGGAATGAACGAAGTTTCTTTTCTATATATGTCAAATTGTAAACTACTCGTATTTTTAATAACTAAGGTATCTAGGAAGGGTAGCTGACCGTTTTACTCTTCATTAGAATTAGAATTTCCAGAATATCCACATACCTTAGGCAAACCCTATTCGCTCGTCCATTCTAAGGCCTTTTCAAAACGGCTCATAAAAGGTTAGCTAAAAAGGATAACAAAGAGTTACCTATTGGCGTCCCGTCCCGCTGTTCGTAAAAATTACCGTTGAATTGAAAAATATTCTGTTTCATACAGATGTCAGTTAGGCGCATATATTCCTGGATGCATTGGTGCAAATGAAAATAATATTTCGCCCTCCAGCAACTGAATACTTTTAATTTCTTTAATAAATTCTAATGATTTTTTTAATGAAAAACTGGGTTGCTGTATAGGTAACTTATTAAATTCACTGGTCAACCATTTGGAAAGCTTGGAAGTTGGTGCAACAATTGCCGACATAATTATTGGTCTTACCGACTTACCAAGTTCGTGAATTTTGGGTAACCAGTATAACTAAAATAAAACAACAACTACAAATAAAAAAATACAGACCTATTTCCATTTTATCAAACTTCGCCAAGATTTTTGAACAGGTGTTGTACGGTTGTATATATAACAGTGTCAGAATTTACTTATCTCCTATTCAGCATGGGTTTATATCAGGAAGATCGGCCATTACTAATTTGGTAACAATGACCCAATATCTCAGTGAGCATCTAGATAACCGAGGCCAGGTTGATGTTATTTACACTGATCTTTCACGTGCCTTTGATACAATCAGCCATTCTGTTTTACTAGCAAAACTTAATACTTTCGGTTTCTCCACGTCCTTTATCTTATTAATGAAATCATACTTGGAAAATAGAACTGCGCATGTTTCCTACAACGGGTATAAATCTTTTCAGTATGTTGTTACCTCAGGTGTGCCACAGGGCTCAAATTTGGGGCCGCTGCTGTTTCTTTTATACATAGATGATCTGCTAAAATCTTTAACTTGCCCTGCGTTAGCGTATGCGGATGATTTAAAAATATATTCATCTCTCACTGACAAAAATAATGCGAAACTACTTCAAGAAAACTTAAACATAGTTTCCAAATGGTGTGACAACAATGGCTTGAAATTAAATATTTCCAAATGTTTTACGGTGACATATATAAGAAGAACTTCTCCAACTTTTAATGTTTATAAAATAAACGGTATTCCGTTAAAGTCACTAAAAACCATCACTGATTTGGGAGTTTTATTTGATTCAGAACTGACTTTTACTCCGTATATAGACGCAATTTGTACATCTGCTGCGTCGGCGTTGGGATTTGTTATACGTACTTGTAGAGAGTTTACCGATATTAGTTTAATGAAAATGCTATTTACATTTGTTGTGTCTAAATCGGAGTATGCGAGTGTTGTGTGGCATCCCATGTATGTGACGCATTCCCAAAACATCGAGCGTATACAGCGTAGATTTTTAAAATACTTATCATTTAGAATGACCGGAAATTATCCTATTAGAGGGGCAAATTTGGGACACTTGATGACCGAGCTTAGTGTGGTACCCTTGGCAAGTAGGCGTGAGCAACACTCGATTACTTTTTTGTATAAATTAATTAATAATAAAATAGACTGTCCCCACTTACTTTCTCAAATATCTTTTAACGTACCCCGGATAGCCAGTAGATCGATAGATACCTTTTTTATTCCGACAGCCCATACGAATGCCTTAGTCCGTGCGCCTATTACGAGGATGTGCCGAAATGCGAATGATTTTTTTGCGGATATTTTGGGATGATTGTTTTTTTTTGTTTAACTTATTTAATTTATTGTCTTTTGTTTATTAGAAATATAATATTACTATAATATTATAAGTACACTGATTATATTTACGTTGGCTGGTATTATATATGTTAATTTTGGATAGAATTTTTGTTTCAATATTATTTTATTTTTCTTATATTGTTGTCCTATAATTGGATGTATGTCTGTTGGACAATAAAGAAATATTATTATTATTATTATTATTTAACTAGAAGCTATAGTAGGGGAAGTTTACCTAAAATGGGGTACTTAAGGTTTGGCCCCGGTTTAAAAAATAAGTACAAATACAAAATACCCTCAGGATGAATATACCTAACATAACTTTATTCAAAAAATACACATAACATATGAAAGTATTAGATATAAAACAAAAAAAAAATTATTTCTTGCGTGAGTCAAATTTCCCATTTTAGGAACACATTGTTGTGGATCTTCTAGTATATTAGATTTTTCTTTGAGTCGTAAGAAGGTTTTTCGCCGAAGTCTCTGTATATTTAAAATTCTTACGAACTTCTATTGTATATTTTTGTCGGTAGTTTTAAGGTTTTATATTTAAGGATAAGTTTTTAATATTTTAGAAATTTCACTATTTGTTTTAATTTTTCTATGTTCTGTAGCTGGGTGAATTGTAGATTTTTCTTTGCAAGGTCATATTTTTGCTATGCAAGTCATGCAGTTGTATGTTATTTTAAATTTCGAATATTCTTTCTAGTTTTCGGGCAGATCGATGTTGAAGGTCACAGGCCTCTTGGTGTAAAAACTCGGTCGAGTTGGGAACTTATTGATGCAATTTCTGTGAGTAGAGACGTATTATTAATTTCTCCGAGATTTTCTTTCATTTTCCTAGTTAGATTCATTTAATTAGTTTTTTATTAATATTTGCTTTGATAATTTTGTATGATTATTGTATGGAGATTGCATTAATGATTTCTACGTTACTGTAGTGATTAGATAAGGATAAAGTAAGTTTTTTTATTAAATTTTAAGAATTAATCGTTTTGGAAGTTTGCGCGAATAAGAATTTAGTTTATTTGAGTTTGCTTTAGAAGGATATTTTCATTTGATATTTTTGAGTTACAGTGTAGTTTGTTTCAGTTTTGTCGTTTTAATTTTTTTTTTACGTTTTTATTATAGAAAACTTCCAAGATCTTATTTAGTTGTTAAGACCCAGTTTTTATATATTTTCCCTCGGGAAAATATACTTTTCTGGCTATTTTGTTCACAATAGTGACACTATTTCATTCATCAATTTGTTAGATATTTTAACAAGTAATTTGTTCTTTAATTATTTTTTTTATTTTTTTTTATGAAATTTTACAAGAATATATTTATATTGTTACAGAGTTCTTGTTTTCGTAGTTTTTCTATTTGATTCCGTTTCTTTGTTTTTCAAAAATTATATCTGTGGCAGATAACAATAAACTTATCGATCCCACGATCAAAGTTTATGGTTAATTTTCTTTTTTTTAAGTCTCGTAGAACCGCCCATTTAGAGTTTTATTATAAATCTCTCTCCCTGAGAACATATAGTTTTGTTTGTAGAGTCTGCTCGCGAATCGTTAGTTTAAGTGTTTGTATGCCTGAAGCTGGCCAGCGCACACTTATTGTTTATGCCTTTTATCGTCAACGAAAGATACACAGCAATATGTATCTAAAACGGGATCAGTAGTGTTTCTAAAATGGGATTGTATTTCCGAAGGACATATCACATATGAAATAACTGGCCTCATTGTCTTACACTCCGCATAAATTTCGAAGACCCATCTTTGACCACCAGGTTTCCTGCTTTGAAAATCTACTTCACAATAAAAGCACACAAGATGGGATACATCTCGTTATAGAAGCACATGTCGTATCCCATTTTATCAATACATTAACATGTAAACAAACAGTGCCTCCCGTTTTCCATATAAGAATATAATTCTAAAATTTTATAGATTATGTGGTCGTTTATATGCTAGTAACCGGTAAAGAACTTATCGCCGTCATCCTATTGGCCATAAAGACAAAAAACTTATGTTTGTAGATCCAAGTTTCTACAAGAAATAAGTTAGAAACTCACTTAACGGCGGTACACCAATTACGATTTTGGTCAAACTGCTGGACATTACTCATACACTGGTACCGTATGTACTGCAAAAATAATTAGGGTATCCTGTTTTACCACAGTATCCCATTTTATGTAAAGTTCCCCTACTTTTCAAACACCAATGAGTAGTTAATCATACTTTAAGTAAATAAAACAGTTATTAAAGGAATCAGAAAGCGGCATTCAAATCACTCAATTTGTTTATTACCTGCAAATAAGTTATAGTCTTCAATTATTGCAGAGCACTGGAGATGTTATGTGTCATACTAGAAATAATAATGTAATTTTCCAGTGGATCAGTTTTGTATCCAAGAGCATAAGCAATTCTTGAACATTTAATAATAATAATAATAATAATAATAATTCATGCCTTAGCATCCCCCAACAGCTTGCGCCAATTACAGGGGGCATCGGCTGGCCATGAGTTATTATTACGCCTGCGGCTGTAGACCGACTTAAGATGTTATCTTTCCGCAGTTGCCGTGGAATTTGGGAAACGACAGAAAACCAAATTCAGAAAAAGCCCATCGGATTCGAACCCGATACCCATTCGGGTAACATTTGCTCTACTCTGAATACTACTTCTTGGTTACAATAAATATCTTTACTCTTCTTAAAGTATGATCTTTAATTAGTGTCCAAAGAGATCTTTACTTAAACAATAATCCAGTAATAAGGTCAACGCTGGAAAATTGTCATGTGTTTCTAATTATAAATCTCAAAATTCGATAGGAGGTAGATGAAGTATTGTTTACCTATATGATTCGCACAGGTAAGCTTAGCATCAAATGTTACTCTCGAATCTTTGATACACCTACAGCGTGGTACTATATTGGTATCCATGTGATAAATAAAAATTATTGGATTCGGCTTCTGTGAAACCTGCATTTGTCAATATTAGATTTACAGTGTTTTCGCATCACCAGGACTCCAGTATGCAGACTTGTTGTTGAAGGTCCAAACGGTCATTTAGATCAGCAACTTTGGAATATACTGCATTTATTGCATGTCAGTTAATAACATAAGCCGTTAACCAATAAGAGCCCTACGATCTATCTATGAAACATACTGCTGCCTATTTACTGGGTAAATTTTGAAACCGCACCACAAGGGGGATGTCATGCAGTTTAATTAGAGGAGTGTGGTAATCTATCCGGTAACTTTGTCAAAGTTATTTATTATTGCTAAATGTGTACAATTTTCTACAATTGACTTGTCTTTCTTGTGTGCGGAACTAAGTTTAGTTATTTTTCGGAAAACGGAAGGTAAATATTGACACTACCAAGTTGAATAAATAACGCAACGTAATGGTAAACACTTGAGCGCAGTCTTTAAGGAGAAAGGTCGGTATATTATCGTGACCCATGGTATTTTCTCTGCAAGGGCTTTTAACGACTGGAAAATATCTGACTTCAATATCTATGTTACAGTTATCTCTAATCTATTTATAAATTTATTATTATTTATTTTTAGCAATTGTCCTCCCCTTTAACTACATATATCTTGCTTGATTTCATATACTTCAAAAAACCGTTTCATAAGTATTGACGCAAAACAAATAAATCTCATCAGTTTTGTAATTTTCGTTTAGATCGCTTACGTATTTTTTTATATTTTGCTCGCATGTTCTATCTGTTCGGAAGACCGTTGAGTCGCGTGTTTTCGCCCCCCTCCCCTCCCTTCTCGTTCGACTATCAGGCAATCCCGGTTCGCGTTCAGGCTCCTAAGCGGCTTATCAGTGGCGACGCAGCAGAGTGCAGTCGAGTATGGATAGAAAGGATCGCTGCTTGGCTGCTTGTCGGACCGGCAACCGCTCCAACCACATGCCAAATCCGACATCGACAGGGATTATTAGCCACTGCCTGCACTGATGTTGTTCGCCCGTGTCTGCGTACTTCGTAATCTCGCAACAATGATCTTCCCTTCTGGTGCCATCTGCACGTTTCGGTTTACTGCTCTAATTACGACCTTCTAACTATGGAAGTCTTTGTCAGTGCTAGAGAAGTGTTGTATACAGCGTGTTCCTTCTATGTTCCTACATATATCCAAGATTGAGATTTTCTTGTAGTAGAAATATTGTTAGTAAGGGTGACAAGTAAAAATGCAAAGAAACACTACAAATGTTTCAGACTTTTACTATAATGTACCTACTACTCCATACCGCTGTATTATGATTGTGAACGGGCACACGTATTCCATGCATTTATGATGCTACTGACACTACTCTTATAATAGCGTAATAGTAAGGGCAGCTACCGAACAGAATCCAGATTCAGGTCAGGAATGTGAAAGTCTTCGCTGATGTAGTTGTTACTAAAAAAGCTGCAATTGTTGTGCATTATCCATCAATTACTTATTTCGTTATCATTAAATAAGGTTGTTGGAATGATGATGTACACTCATGGTAAGTAAAGATCGGACAGTTTCCATATAAAAACGTATTGACAGTGTCCAATCGTTACTTGCCATGAGTGTACATCTGTATGACGTCGATGAAGTTTGCTGTTAGGAGCGCTATTATTTTCCAGAGCAGTAAGCCTTTTTGCTATGAGTTGAATAATGATCCGAATTAAATTAGCTAATAACTACATCATTCCATGAACTGTTGAGAGTTACGAAACATTATACATATGATTCAAATGTTTAAGGTCCTTACAATAAATTTTTGTTGTTGAACTGCTATGGTTTCTCTTCCTTTCTGTCTGCTTATCTTTCTGTTTTAATTGCTGGCTTTTTTCAGCTTTTCTTTTCCTGGTGATTCGTCATTGCTTTCGGTGCCGGTGACGTGTGGTATACATGCTCAAATCTCTAGTAGCTTAACTACGGTCTTGTCCCTTTAAGTACACTGCGTTTTTCAATTGGCAGTAGATGAACATGGGCTACCAAGTAGTTTCACTATTATTACCTACTAAAATAATTATTTTTACTTTTATGAGCAGGCAAACGTCAAGGAACAAAGTGGCCAATTCGATAACAAAAAAGTTAGAAATTTTCAAAATCCGATGTATCTAAACTAAGTGAAAATTATATATAATACAGTAGATAATGGGATGAGGGGGGAAGAATGAAATAAAAACAGAAAAAAAATGAAAGCGTTTTAGACAATTTATACAATAATGTCATATAAATTAATATCCATTACACTGAAACCAAAAATGTGTTTTGCCGCACATAATGCCATGAAGTCCGCTCATGTAGGAGCGGTTTTAGATCCAAGAATTCTGTATAATCATAATGAACGTGTAATACTGCGATATTATTAAGTCTATATTGAGGTAAACTAGAACTCAAATAAGTTTTTAAATTTTGTAGCGTTGAAAATTACCGTTCTGCTCTACAAGAAGGGGTTGGAATAGTAAGAATAATTCTGCATAATTTAACTATTTCCGATATCAATCCGCCTTAGTTGGGATTTGCATTCAAAAATTTGATTGCGTCCATTAAGCATATAGGGTCTTTGCCAGCCTTCGTTATCGTTGTTTCCAATAACATATCTCTGTGGAGTTTTAAGCGAACACCATCGAATTGGACGATTGTTACAATCTGTATTACAAAAAGAGGTGACAACGTCCACATCTTGTGTCTTTTTATGATATTTTTGACTATATTTCTATCTATTCTATTTCTATATTCTATCATACGTGATTGAAAGCGGTCATACAGAGAGGACAATGTTCGTCTATTATTTCATAAAACAATTTTTCATCATATTTTTGAGCAGTGGAAAATACAAATGTGGAGCTGTCGCTATCAAATTTGCGAGGTGCTTTACGTAGTCGAGGAATCTCAGGGGGTTCTAATCCTGATTTGCTTGATCCTGTCTGACCTTGATACCATAATTCATCAAAGCCCTTCTGACGCATAGTTTTAACGATTTTATCATTATATCGACTTTAGTATGGGACTCATTCACGCTTAATCCCATTTTTGTAACTTACCGTTAAGGTTTTCAATTCGTTCAAATATTGTAATAAATGATTTCAAGTTAAAATAAAATGCAGTTTTCCGATTTATTTAAGAATCCCAGTGCTGCGAAAGCCACTGATTGTCTACTGTTATCAATTTCTTCGAAGAAGTTCATTAATGATGCGTAATTTACTAACACACACTGTAAGAGTACCGGTGAATTTTCGTTCTTAATTCTTTAAAAAAGACTAAGCAATTGGCTAGTCTCGCACGAAATTGATAAGATCTCTTATGATGCCAATGAAATGTGTTTAAAAAGCTATATCTTGCATGCATCCTGCACAACTAAGTTGAGACGATGCACGACGTAATCAATATATAGAGCTCGGGGATCATCTTCTTGCAATCTAGATTGTAAACTCGACAATATGCCTTGTACATTTGCTACCCGTCAAAGCACTGTCCGCGAAGATTTTTTATATCCAGCTCGTGTTGAATGAAACAGTTATTGGTAATGTTCCAAAGATCTTCAGATGTCCTATCGCCAGTTTGGTAAAACCCGAAAAATTCTTCTCTTACTTGAAAATCGTCCTGAATAAATCTCGAAAGAAACTTTCATCAAGGATTACGCTAAGTGTTTTGCAGCCTTAACTTCAGTCTAGAGTTTCTGGTAGGATTGCATCTGCTTGGAGTTTTAAGACTTCTTCGATTGTATTGTGGTGGAACCATTTAGAACCGGATTGTTTCATCCAAGCATTTAACGCAAGACTATTGGTTGCTCGCATTTTCAAGGTTCCCATGAACTTCGATCTATCATCAATACCATCAGCTCTGCAGGGCTAGGAAATAACGGTATAAAAATTAACGGTGTCCAGTGCTTTTCGAGCGTCTTTCATTTTCTTTTGTATTTGTATCAAAATGTACTCTAAAACACCGGTCTTAGAAAGATTGGTCACTCCCATACGACGAATTTATAAAATTTGATTCAGAAAAGCCTGTCATTTGTGTTGTTTTTTGTAGGTAATTTAAATTTTATTAGATGTATATCGACATTTTTTTTGTTTTTGTTTTATCATTGTGTAGGTTTAATACCAACTTCATCTAGGTATAATATAATGTAGTAATTTTAAATGTTATTATTATATGGATTCTTGAATTTGTGCATTATAAATCTAGAAATATATGTTTTTATTTTAATGCTCTAAGTCTACGCAATGTAAATTACCAAATGGATGTTGTATATACTTATTGTTTGAAATACAATAGCAGTATACATACATCTTTTTGCATTTGTAATGCACTAACTTTAATAAGAAGAATTTTTATATATGGTAGTATTATATTTGAAATTCCCGCATTGTAGTTGGGTACTTTCTAAATATTGCCGGAATTATTTTTACAACTTATTGGTAACGTTTAGATGGACGTAATTCTCTTCATTTTCTCTGAAGTTCTGCACGCGATTGTAGTGGGTAGTGGGTAGTCAGGCGTCGCGAGCACTGTTGAATACCATACTAAGCAATTTTAGATTTAGAAGCAAGCTATTTTACTTTATAATACTTATAAATAAAATAAAAGAGATAACAACTTCGATTTATTTTGTTAATGAGAAAAAATAATAACTTTTTTCTGGAAGGTAAATATTTTACATAGGAGACGATGTTATAAATTTCTGATGCAAAGTGTACATTCTTTACAGATTACAAATTTGTCAACTAAACACTCCATAATTACATGTCGTATTAGTTGCGAAACATACGCTTCTTGATATACTTATTGTACCATGGGCGACGCAGTAACATGAGCGTACTTACTTATAATTACCAACTATTTAAGTATGTTCGTGACACGATATTTTAAAATGCTTGAGCTAGCTAGTATGCGCTGCGGTGGCTATGCTGCCAGATATTTTGACAGGAGATTAGCCGCCCGATGTCGAAAATCCACCGCCATTAGTTATACGACGGTGATGCTAAAACCTCCCTTATTATTTATGTAATGAAAGAGTTTGTTCTAGCAACCGTTTCAGGCTTTATTAAAATCCATGGGAAACGAGATTTGATTTGCTTGGTTTGTTTTACGAAGCCGATTACGGAACGGAAAGTGATGTTACGTAACTTCCGTTGTAATAATGTTGACATTTAGATAATGAAGACAATAAACTAGGGATTATTAAATTTGTTTTTTTTGACTGCACCCATTTTAATGCTATTAAAATGTTTTAATAAAAAATTTTGTGAGCTAATCAGTGTATGTGAATGAATTAAAAACGGATTTACAACCTGAATACAATAGTGAGATTTAAGATATAAAAATTAATATTTATGTAAAGTATACAAAATGAATTTTATTAGATTTGTAATTGCTTACAAGCATAAATGAATGAATTTAATTATTTTTTTATAATAATTATTTCAATGTGGCTTAACTACTGCTTGCTATAACGGCAAGTTAATTCTATAAATTGACACTAACGCTCAAGTACTGTGAGGCTGAAAAAGATTGGCACCTATAGATAGTGACAGGGTGTAGGTATATGCTGCGTGTTTGTAATAAAGGTTTGAACAATGTCAATGGCGAAACACAAGAAAGTAGACGAACCTGTCAAAAATAAGATAAGCAGATCCTATATTTGACTCCGCATTATTATAAACGATTATGAATTGGTGTTTTTACTTAGAAAAATGAAATACAGACTCTCTAACTTGTATCTCAAGTAAATTATGATTTTACAATCTAATACATACTAACCGGCGTTTAACTACCAGCTAAGTATAGTTTATTACATGCATATTAGCAAGAAATTCCATTACTTTAATGCAACAATTAGTATAACTATGAAGTGACAAAACTTAAAAATTGTTTAAAGAGAGGGATTAAAATGTCCACCATGAGCATTAATACAAGCATCTACTCTTCGTTTCATGCTTTCGAAGATATTGATTAATTGTTGTACAGTTATGTTCGGTACTGCATTGATAATTGCATCTCCCAGTTCTTCTATGGTATACATGCGGTTTGTATACGTTCTATCGTGTAGACAGCCAAACATGGAGTAATCTAATAGGGTTAATAATAATAATAATAATAATCCATGCCTTAGCATCCCCCAACAGCTTGCGCCAATTACAGAGGGCATCGGGTGGCCATGAGTTATTATTACGCCTGTGGCTATAGACCGACTTAAGATGTTATCTTTCCGCATTTGCCGTGGAATTTGGGAAACTACAGAAAACTAAATTCAGAAAGAACGTACCGGGGTCCGAACCCGATACCACCAGACTGTGAAGCGAGCGCGCTAGGTACTGCGCTACACAGCCGGTTAGATCAGACCATCTAGGTGTCCCCTGTTAGTAAAAAGGTGTTCCAGATATTGAAATGTTTGTCGAGTAATATGCGCTGGAGCATTTTGTGCTGAAAATAACCTGCTTCAAGTTCAATTTCTTGTAATTCTCAAATAAGCAATTCCAATATTTGTTTGTAAAGTTGGTCACTTACAGTTTCCTTAAAGAAAATTAGCTCTATCATTCGTTGCCTGAACATAGCTAACCGAAATCCAGTTTTTACGGAATGGAATTGCGTTTCTCCATATTTATGTGGATCATCTGCAGACCAGACGCGATAGTTTTATAAATTGATATAGTCCGTTAGATGAAACCAGATTCTATCCGAGAAATATGATTTGTTTAGCATGTTATCATTCCTTAAATTGTTATAGAACCAACGACAGTATTCCAATCGCCTGTCGTTAGCTAAAGGGTAATAATTCATATACCGCAGAAACTTAATGATGAAATGAAAATGTAACTTTCTTTTGGCTGCTCATTGCGCTGAAGTGTAGGTTAAGCCTGCAAAACTATAAATTCTATTTTCCTATTTTATCTTTTTTTCTCAATTAAATCTTGGAGATGCATGAATGCTCTAAAATATGTAGCGGTAGATAAGTTATACATATGTACTATCATGTGTTCAGCTATACAGGGTGTAACAGGACGCGCTTACGTTAGCCGTATCTCAGCAACTAAGCAAGATCCATATTTGTAAATTTGCAGATTTATTTTGGGCATGGGGGCAAACTTTTAGAAAATATTAGTACATATTTTCTATTTCTGGTTTCGACCGAAGCGCAATCAACTTCATTTTTTTAAATGGAACACCAATTTTTTTCAAACAATTGAATTCAGCAACAAATTCGGTGTATAGATCATTTATTTCGACTGGTCTAAACATTACCGTTTTATAGCTAACTTGATTTTGATGAAAAATTTATCAAATGCATCGTAGTACTTAGGGACGTATTTCTTCGGTATACAGAAGAGTTGATGAATGATTATTGGAAGTTAGACAGCTACTAAGATGGGCTATTGAAAATTATTTTCATTTGTATGCAAATACTATACAGGGTGTTAGTATTTACCGACCTAATATGTTAAATTTCAAACACTAATAACTTCGTTATTTTAAATGGAACAGCCTGTATATTTTTGTCGCAAACGGTAGAAAATTCATTTCTTCATCAAATGATATTACATTTCCCTATACCTAAAATGAATATTCTAGGAGTTATTCGCAAATTATGTGAATGTATTCAGAAACTTCGTGTGTGCGCTAAAGGTAGCTATGAAAATTCGTCACAGCTTTAGCGTAATGTCTAATTATCTAATGTCAGTTCGATAGCGTGTTAATAAACTTCCTCGTATATCACACAGTTCCTAATTTAGTATACGAAAATGTCGCGTTTAGGATGGACAAATCAGGATTACCTGAATTTATTGATAATTTATGGAGAGTCCGGAAAAATTTTAAGTCGAACAAAGATATCCGGACAGGCCAATTCCATCTAAAGATGTAGTGCGACAATTAGTTAAAAATTGTTTAGAACACGAACAGTTTAGAACAGTTCAACAGTTTAACAGTTTAAAATTAAAAAAAATGGCTATGAAAATTCGTCAGTTTTAGCGTAATGTCTAATTTTCTAATGACAGTTTGTGTTAATAAAAAAATAAAAGCGAATATATTTTTCGAGTAAAGAAGAAACAGAATAGTAAAATTTATTTTGTAACCA
>SMLS01067899.1:0-24502 GCA_004785975.1 Popillia japonica
ACACATATCATTTGTACAAACTACCAAGTATAAACAGTGTATCAGTAACTGCGATGCACTAAGTCCAGATTTCAGCATCTAGAGAAGGCACCAAAGGAGATCAACCTCACGGCACCCAAGGGAAACCTAGAATTGATTAACAGTATTGCATTGGTACAACTGAAGAGATGTTTAGAGAACTGGATAATCAGAATAGATCATTTAGTCGCAATGAGAAGAAATGCTTGAAATCTGAACAATATGTCTTCTCTATGCAATATGTTTCTCCTTTTCCATTTCTTCCTTTTTTTTAATAATTTCTAATTTTCTAAACATTTTTATACCAACTGAAATATTTTCGTTGCAAATAGAAGAAATTATAAGAAACTAGCTTTCAACGTGTTAGGTCTGTTATTGCACCTCCTGTAGCGATAATACTTCGGCTGATAGTATATGACTAATTGAATAAAAAATACATATACCTAACTTATGTTTAATTACTGTAAGTGGATGTATGCCTCAACAAGCACAAGATGTAATTAGAGAAAAAGAAGTGAATACGTTTTTAATTGCAAATGTTTATTGTTTATAACTTTGCAAATATTATTACAACAATTATAATCAAAGAGCGTAACAAAAACTATAATATGAACTTCTGAATACAGGATTTCACTTTTTATAAAGCTTGAGATTTCGTATAGCGTATTTTAATACAAATATATTGCAGGATAAAACATACTTTAGTTTGAAAAGGTCTAATAATAGAATATTGCTCAATAAAGATGCATTCAAGTATAAAATTAAAGTAGTCACCGTAAAATATGTTCATTAATAAACTGTTCAAAAATAGAACAAAAAGCAAACAACAAAAAGAGAAATTTCAGCATTACTACATTCAATGATGATGATCATATGACGACCTAGAATGAAATCAGAAGAAGAATTTCGTTTTTCCTAACAGCGAGTTTTTCCATATAAAATTATAATTGGAAACACAATTACGTCATGGATGCTTGGTGATGCACAAAAAAAGTAATTTCTTTTAACACGCCAATACATTTTCAAAATATGCCTTAAACTTTATCCACAAAGAGTTCCTTTCAAATATGTGCGAGCGTAGCTAATGTATGACTAATCTTTATGTGGAACCGGTTTAGAATATAGTACAAACCGCAAACAGTATAATCATTTCTTATTATTTACCATCATAATTACTAATCTCTTCCACAAATATTTACCGTAAACGTAACGTTTTTAACATCCAAACAACATAGTTATAAATATCAGTGACCAATAATTATGTAAAGGAGAATAGTCAATTAGTTCCATGATTTGTAACTTACTACTTCATCTCTCCAGGATCCCAATAACGTAATTAAAATTGTCGTAATCTGTACGTCTGCTACTTCCTTTATAATTGAGCATATGTATTATACATTTTGAGATATTAGTGTTTGAAAATTTACTGATATTCGTATCTTCCTGTGATTATCATAATCTTCGTATTTGAATAAATGTAAAACGGCAAAAATCAAGATATAATTATTTACGGAAACGATTTAGTTGCTAATTATAATTGGCTTTTAGAATATTATAACTCATGTGCTGATTTCAAATTCATTTTCTCAAATGGTAATGAAATGGTAAATGAAATCTAATGGCTTTAGAAATGGGATTTAGTATGCCAAAACCAGTTACAGCAATTGCTCACTATGACCTCCATTTCGTTGTTATAAGATGTTGTAAGTTCTTCCCCATTGCACACAGTATTCCGTAACATTTTTGGTTGAATTGTACCAATTGTCTCAGTAATATTGTCTTTTAATTCTTGTAGCGTTGTTGGTCGTCTGCTAATAGGCAGTAGACTTTCTAAATAACTCCACATTTGCAAGTTTCCATTTCCTCGTAGAAATACGGGCCAATGATAAAATCAGATGTAAAAACGCACCAGACGGTGATTTTTTTATTTTGAACACCTCCCCAACGATTTCTTGTGGATTTTCTACAGACCACATTCTGCAGTTTTAACTATTGACTCCACCATTCAGAGTAAAATGTGCCTCATCTGTCTATAAAATACAGGATAACCAAGCGGGTTCAATCTCCATCTGAACCAATACTCCCAAAAAAAACATACCTAGTCGCCCAATATGCAATTCAATACATTTTTGAAATTTTGCATAAAGTCATCCAAACCATGGTACATGGCGCTTGCAATCGCTTGAATATTGCATTTGCACTGCTGATTGCTTGTGGATTATCTCTAGCTATGTCTCGACTTTCATGAAGAACCTCTGCCACTTGGACATCACTAATTCTTGATCTTCTTGATCTTGGTAGGTCAGTTACAGAGCCTGTTCTTTCAAATTTTTGCATCAAATTGTGGTACGCTTTCAGTTGACAGGTCCTGGCTCTCAAACCCATTCCCCCATCCATCCCCTCCCCTCTCCCTCCCCTCCCTCCCTATTCCAGCAGTGCAATCTGCCGTATTCATAATAACACTAAACTAAAAGTATACTTATTTGTTGAGTTTGAGTCGTTTGAATTCTATGTTTGTTTGAAGTTTAATTTCAAAATAACACTATTTTGTTTTCCATAGATACAGTAAAATTCCATTCCCGATAATTTAAAATACATATATCCCTTACTTTATGACAAACTTGTATATTCTCCCTTGGCAAATCTTGAACACAATACATATGTACGTAAGAAGTATACAAGGTAGCAATCTAAAAGTCAACGACCTGCCTTCTTAAATTTCCTGTTTAGTCCGACCCTGACCTTAGCGTATCCATTCATCAAGTGAATTGACAAAAGCGAAACCTCCACTATTTTGCTTTGAGCGTATCGTTGTGGGGTATTTAAACGAGCTTTGTCTGTAACGGGATCTTATTACAAATATATTATATACCTAGTTAGCGTCCTACCTACTGTTATAAGATCGCGTGACTCTCGTTTCGACCACGAAACGTAAGAAGAGAATATGTAGAAAAAATCGCTGTTGCAATAAGCAGGAAGCGCGGTCCGTCGAGGTCCCTCGTTTTTATTAAACATGGGAAATGATGTTATGGGGACCGACGACCAAGACTGGATGTTGTGCGTATTTAATGAGTTTTATAGACTAGACGGCGTCACACTGTGTGGTATTCCATCGATTTCAATACCCCACATAGCAGTTGCTCTTTTGAAAGCTTGATGGAGGTTTTCTGTGCTCCGAATATAATTAATAATTTTCAGTATGATTGTGATGTGTACTAAAGAGAACCAAAAGATTCAAGTACTATGAAAATCTTTTTATAATATGTGGATTGCATTTTTTCCTACGGTTTAAAAATAAAATCATATTTGTCTGACTAAAATAACAACTTTAACAGGAGAAAAATCCCCACAGAAAATGTGTATGTATTTGAGTTGATGTGTTGGATTTTTTTGCAAAAGATATTTTCCATCGTTAACTATGATTTCGACCATCTTTCTGGCAATTTATCGATTCCATCGAAAAAATTTTGTTATCTTTTGATGTGAATCATTCTTGGAGACGTTTTTTGATTTCTTTGTACTTTCTGAAGTGCGTGGAAGAAGTAGAATCTGACACAATTTGGTTGTGTGTTAGCAGGATTCGGACGTTTTTTGTTCAATGCCAACTTCAAACCTATCAATTGTTTTTGGTAACGTTCAACAGTTCCGTTCAGAATTAGGAGCTCATATTACACCCCTTCTTTCTGATCCTACCAAATGCACAACATAACCTTACTTGCATGTGTAGTTTTGCTGTCGACGTGTGTGATGTGATGTAGGCGATTTGTGCATGAACCCAAGATTTCCACTTTTCATCGCCACTCACAACTTGATTCAATAGATGCAATTTTCGGCATCTTGTAAGCAATGAATTGCAAATCATTAAACGATTTTCAATGTTGGCCTCTTGTGGCACCCATTTTCTTTCTTTTTGAATCATTTTCTTAGCATGTAGACGTTCGCTTATGGCTGCTTGAGTGTCATTTAACAGTTTTGCAAGTTCTTTTTTGTTTGAGCTAAGTTTTCCTTCTATAATGTTTCCTATTCTTCATCTTCGAATTTGTTTTGATGGACAAGAACGTTCTTTATCACTGTCATCAAAATCACCACCTTTGAATTGTTTACACTAGTATTCGAAAGGCCGTTGAATTGGTGTACGTTCACCATAGATTTCTTGAAGCAGACAAGCAGCAGTTTCAGCACCTTTTTATTGGTACGACATCCAACATGTGTGAAAGCAATAATGACATATTAAATTTTCATGTGGAATGTCATTACATTATCATTGTAAAAGAATGTTTAGTGCTAAAGTTACGCTATGTCTTAGAAAATCCAAAAAGCAAAGCTATACACTCATTAATTGTTTATCAAAAAGCATACAGTTTGCGTAACGTCAAAAACTTTTCAAAAAATTATGATCAGTGTTAGAGTACTTTTGTATAAATCGATAAATCTGCAAGTCAAAATGTCTTATTGAATCCAGACGTGCTAAGAATGTTTGAATGTGAGACATCCAAATCGTCAGAATCCAAAAGTTAGACCCATTTTTACTTAACCGTTGATGTCAGGTAAAATGCTTTTCAAGTATAGTTGTCGTTGCTAGTGTTGGCATTAGTACGACCACTATCGAGAACTCGCAGGCGTTCTCACGGTATACATAGCAATAAAGAGGACTCCACCACAGCCCAGCTAACATTACTATATTATATTTGCCCAAGAAAATAAATAATCAAATCTAGTACTACATATAGATGAAATACCAGATTTGTTTTAAACATCTTGTATATGCAAAAGATATATAAAAGCAATCATAATATGTACATGAAAAAAGTAATTTATTTTTATGCTCCATATACGGGTAGTACAGTGACCTACCGAATCTTTTACTATTATTCCAAGACTCGCAATTGTTCATTATTGTTTGTTTAATTTAGATGCTACATACTACGGTTGCTAGCATCATTCTATTTTGCTGAATCAATGTAAGAAAAACAAAGATAACTTTTCCAGCTATAAAATACTATGACAAAGCATTCAAATATATCAAAATCAATAAAGCATCTATACGGAAAACCAAATGCGGTATTGGATGCGGTAAGTGCATTATATTTCCAGACCTTATAACTGCAGTTGAGAGATTTTTGAAGATCAATAGCCAGATTCATACAATAGCATCTTTGATAATACGTACTGTAATAATTTAGAGTTATTTGTTTTATTGCCTATTTAATTAGTGATAGTAGATTTATAATATGAATATCTGCTGGACCTCACACAATATTACATACATATAGCTTCATAAATCAATTTCAGTCATAGTCCTATTCCCAATTACATTAAATGACTCAGAAGATTCTTGCAAAATCTTAAATTACGATGTTCGAATACTGCATAACCACATTTATAACCGGTTCAATTGCTGCAAGGCTGAAAGTAAAATGATTTTGAAATCACTCTCGTCGTTTGTCGTTTATTGTTCCTTAAGTGATTTCAATATCGTACCGTAGAAAGAGAAAATGATATAAATCAATTGTACGTATAGTAGGTTAATAAGTTAAATACGCTATGCACACGATGATATATTTTATAAATAAATGCAATGAACTATTAGTAATACGTTACTAAACGGATTTGGTAATTTGTTGAATTGGTATATGATAAAATCTTGCGATAAATCTTGAAATATGCTTAGCAGTTGTGTGCTAGAAAGAATTCTTTCTGAACATTGCTGCAATCGTTGGCAACAATTCTCAAATTAATAATGTTGAAAGCACAAAACATTAGTCCAATAAACATTTAATTTACCTCAAACTTTTTGGATCATTATACAGACAAACATTTGACAATTTTGCCCAATTTGAACTTACTGCGTCTTTTGTAACACGACATATTTCTATTTGAAACAGCCTGTACACATGGGTATGTTCGCCATTTTTAGAAATATTTCCTCAAGAGGTCACAAAAAGACAATGCAATGCAACATTTATTAGCGTTAAGAAAAGCGTTAAACCTAACAATATCACACTCGTCAACTATCTAACGAACACTAAAATTTGTAACGACAAAACACTTCCAATTCTACTCCAAAAGAAAATAAATACCCAGTAAATATTTTTTATGTTTTATAAACTAACATAGAATAAAACATTGTATACGGCGTGCCCATAATTGAAGAGTGTAACTCCTAAAGGGTCTAAGTGCCAATTTTGTACTTTTACGAACAAAATGTACTGGAATTACTGTACCAAATTCATTGTCATCGCCATCTTGAAATCGCTAGCAAGACTCTCAGATACTCTTAGGCACATAGGGCCTTTCGCATATCATTGGGTTTGGCATTTAGATTCTTTTTCATGCAAAACCAGCATGTAAAATTATGGCACTTAGACCCTTTAGAAGTTATACTTTCAATTGTCAATTATAACTCTCTAAGAACCCTTCTTCTTCGAACTTAACCCTTCCATGCATGACTAACAATAAGTAAAAAATCAGTACCTATATGTAAATATATGAAAAAGAAGATACATTACCGATTATGGAGACAGAAATGAACTTCAAAGTAGCAGAAACATTTAAACGACGTTATTACACATTTTTCAGATAAAAAAAATTGATGTCCATTTCAGTGGCCATTATGCAATGTGGCATTTTTAAGTGTGCTTAAGTCTGAAAATAACTGTCCACTACAGTGGCATTCAAGCACGAAAAGGTTAAACACGCCATCATGTTATAATCTCTTAATTATGGCTTGTTTTCATCTGTGGTGAGTTCAACGACAGTGGCTTCCAGGCCGTGCTTGTCACACTACCAGTGTAGTTCTTACTATGTAAACAGTGTGTGTAAACGTGTTTTTTGTAAGCCTTGTTACAATAGTAGGTACCTCTCTGTAAGTAATACGGCGTCGTAAATTGTCTCGCAACAACGAATGCTTTTTGACCGAAGAACCGATGCCACAGAAAAGTTTTATACGTTTTATTGATAGAATATATTTCTGATGATATAATTTTCATTCTTAGTTATTGGTATCTCCACATTCAGTGCTCTACATCCAACATCAAGAAGTTAAATGTTGTTCAAGCAAAATGTTTCAAACCTACGGGGTATCCTCTGCAATACGATTATCTAAAATGTCAAATAATAGAAACTATTGGCTGATAATTGCAATCAAATATTAATTCTAATCTCTCGATCGTTTTTCGCTTACTTTTATATAACCAAAAACCATTGAACTCGTCATTTTCGTCTGTTGTTGCAGATAAAAAGGCTTCACGTCCACATATATTTTCCTCACCTTTACTACTTAAAACACTCTTGAACACCTTTGAACTCTGGTACCTCTGTATGTTTAACCTGTTATTACAATTGATTCCGAGTTTGGAGTGGTACGGCACATCGACATATTGTTTTAGAAAACGTGGTCCGCCCTTTCAAAATGTCACTCGAGGCTATTAAAATATTTATGCCTGTACGTAGTTAGGTAGGTACACATATAACAGAGTTGGAAAAAGTACATGAACGGAACTGATATGAATATACATTTATGTTCCTACGAGGGTGGTTTGATAATTAACTTGGTTTGCTATGAAAGAAAACAATTGCAACGTACGTACTTTATTTTTCGACATAGTCGGCTAGAAGTTCCACGCACTTGTCCCATATGGTTATTATAATAATATCTTCATTGGGGTCAGGTTTTTGTTCTGTCAAAAAAGATTTTAGTTTCGGAAATAGATGGTAGGCCGAGGGAGCTAGATCTGGCGAATATGCAGGATGCGGAAGCAGTTGAAATCGTACCTCGGCCAATTTTTGATGAGCGGCCTGAATGCACAGGGGCATTGTCATGGTAAAACAACACCTTCTTCTTGGCCATTTCCGGGCGTTTCTCTGCTATTGCCGTCTTTAATCGGTCCAAAAGTGATGCATAGTATTCTCCGGTCCCTTTTCAAGGTAGTCGATTAGGAGAATTCCCAAAAAACTGATGCCATGACTTTTCCAGCGGATGGAACGCATTCCGCTTTTTTCGGAACCGATTCACCATGGCCAATCCATTGTCTTAACTGCTATTTTGTTTCCGGGATATAGTGGTGTATCCAAGTTTCGTCCATTGTCACAAAAGGGCGAAAAAACTCTACTACATTCTTCTGAAATACTTAGAAATTGTCGGCAGATATTCGCATGCAAATTCGTTTTTGCTCTTTAGTGAGTAAACACGGCACCCATCTTGCGCACAGTTTTTGCATGTGCAATTATTTATGCAAAACGAAGTGAACTCACTCAGTTGAGAGGCCTGTGGCTTCCGCTAACTCGCGCACTTTCGCTCAACTATCGGCTAAAATTAAATCATGGACTTTATCGATGATTTCAGGTGTCACAGCTAATTTTAGGGCTCCAGGACGTGCTGCATCTTTAATGCTTGTTCTGCCACGCTTACACTCATTTACCCAAAGTCAAACACAGTCATAAGAAAGACAGAATCTAGGTAATATCCTCCCATGAACTTCCTTCGCTGTTTTCCTTTCCATACAGAAGAATTGAATCACACCACGAATTCCAACTTTATCCATTTTTCGCTATTACTTGAAACACTTCCGTTTAAGTAACTGTCAAACAATGAATTACTGTCAGAATGACTTAGGACCAGAGAATATTAACTCATAGCAATAACACTTTATGACTACATATTATACAGATTACATTTGCGCCCTCTATTAGTGTGTGAACCAAGATAATTGTGAAACTACTCTCGTACAAATATCATACGATGCGAGATACAACCTAAATGCGTTCGCTACAAATCTAATCTGCCTTGCTACTTCATCAAAATATTACAAGAATTGTGTTGAACTGTTCAAGACCGTGTACTTTTAACAAAATAACAATTTTAAACTTAACTAATGAGCTCACAGTACACACAAGCATTGTAACAAGTACATTCAAAAACTTCCGTTGGGGATAATTATTTTATGAGCAAACTTAAGGATTTCTTACATTCCGCGTTCCTGCTTTACAATTTATAATTTTCCGAAGCTACCTACATATTTTACAGCGTACGTATGTTGTACATCTATTTCCGTCGCAAGCGGAAACCTCTGCTTTTCATTATTCCAAACAAGATTCTGTTGTTCGTGTTACACACTCCCATTTCGATCGAATTGTATACAGGCCAGCATCAAGAATGCATAGATATTATGAGTCATGTCGAACATGGGACCTTGATTATACAGCTGTATAGGAATCGGAAATACAAATTACGTTAGCCTGGTAAATTACAATATATCCCCATGTTCTTGTTAGAATACCAATAGCGGCAGTAGCTATGGTCGATGGTAAAATATCTCTTATTGGATGATATTACAATATCTCGTAAATACAGTAAAACCATTTTACGTGACAAAAAATTTAACTTTGAATCACATTGACAGATTGAAACTATAATTACAGTATTAGCATTATTGTATAAAAAAGGGTTCCTTATATGTACATACAAATGTTAAAAATTCTTTAGAAGGAAGTTGCAAAACTTTCTAACTATAGAAATACAATCCAATAATTTTAAAAGTAAATACGAATCGCATTCAATCTACAAAATCATATGACATTTGACATTTTCTTTACTGGAAGGCTCCGACAGATTAAACATTTACGACTAAAAGTACAAATCCTATAAGAACTGAAACATTGGAGGTCAAATACTACTGAACCACAGAATTATAAATGCTATACATCAACAGTATGCTATATCTGGGCCAACGTTACTGTTTTTTCTTTCTCTCTCAACGTTAAATCTCCACTCGGACTGAATTTAAATATTTAACCGAGCAAAATTTCAAAATTACTTCCCTCCGCTTTATAAGCAAAAAATCCATAAGGTAATTTTCAGCTACATGCCGTTTCAGCGATAAACAAGGTCCTTCATTTCGTAAATTAATTTGACAAAATATTACTTTAAAACTCGCCTAATGTTCTCCCAAAAGGGAGTATTATATCCTGTAGGGTATTAAATTTTAATCAAAATTCTCTAACTTACGCCAGAAACGAATTCGCAAAGTTTTCATAGAAAAATAAGAATTGGAGCAGTTTTGTTCTTAATGACATTGTTAATTAGTGTAAGATATGATTCTTAAAATTATTGTAATTAAGTTAGAAATATATATCTAATAGAATTTGATCCCAAACTATAGCTGAAAAGACCATAAAACTACTTAAAACCAAAAATTTTAATATAGGGCCAATATTGAAAATTTTAACATAAATTTTGAAGACGAGTCTGTTGATGACAAAGAAAACAACGAGTATAATGTGAGTGACCATAAGTTATTTATTTTTATTGTATTAATCATCCAAAATTCAAAGATTTCTTCTCTATTGAAAAGAATCTAGCTGTTAGCTAGATGCTTGGGCCATGAACATGATACAGATGAATGGAATTTATTTATGGACGTCTCCAACATTAGCTCAACAGAAATTTTACTCCACAATAGGAATGGGTTCTTGGGCTCACATGGCTCAACATAACAAAATCTTACAACATTATAATTCTTTTGGACAAAATAACGCAATGCAATACTTGTGGAGACCTATAGATTGTAGCACTTTAACTCAGTGTGCAACTGAACTACACTATCAATTTGGTCAAAGTTCGTTCTTGATTAATACTTTATACTTTAATTGCTTTTTCCCTTCTTACAAAATTGTAAAAACTAATTTGAAACCATTGTAAATGCGACATACATACATAGTTCACCTACTTTACTACGCACGACAAACAAATTTCAAATTTTGGTCGTCAGTGTTATTGCAGTGCTTTTGCAATATCAACTTCATAAAATTATTTTGTCAAGCTGAAGTTTACTGTGTCGGAATCAACGAGCACGAATACACACATACATATATCAATTAGTATCAATTATTAATTAATTATATATTATATTATGCACCTGCAGCATCTAGAGTGGTGCCAGTTATACGCTATAATTATTGAGAACTGAAAAATCTAGTAAATCTAGTATCTAGTATACAAATTGCGGTTTATTAAGTAGTGCATCATTGTATCTGTCAGTAGTTTGTGCAATTCGGTTGAGAAATAAACCATAGTATAATACTCGTAATAAGCGTCTGTTATCACGAGAGAACTTTCGGATAATGATTTACTATGATTTCAAGAAAGACTTGAGCTCATATGAGTGTGCAGAAAGTTTCTAAGCGGCATTTGGAGATCTTCCGCCATCATTGGCTATTGTTTATAGATGGTACAAAGAATTTGAGCAAGGTTGCAAGCTCCTTTAACTGCTGCGAACCTCGAAAATATTGCTGCAGTAAAGAAGCTGGTGGAAGAACACAACCGCATTACCTACGCAATGATAGAGTCCAATCTGAAGATTGGATCCTCGCAAGTGAGATCAATATTACACGATCATTTACATTTTAAAGATGTTGTAACTCAGTTTGTACCCCCAAAAAATTTTAGATATGTTAAATGATGGAGGCCATTAAATTATTTCTGTAATGACTGTAACTGATGATGAAATGTGCATACCGTTTTTTCATGTTTCCACTCGCCAACAAAGCCGAATCTGGATACATGCAGGTGGTGAACCCCTACGATGATGAGAAACAACGAGCAATGAAAGAAGTTATGTACACCGCATTTTTTAGAAGTATAGGTTTGACGGCCTCAGTTAAATTAGAAGATCAGAAGACAGTTACCGCTGAATGGTATGTTGAAAGTTATACTGTGTTAAGTAAAGTGCCAAGAAAGGGAATCATGTTACATAATGATTACGTGCAAAATGATAGAACATCATCCCTACTCAACGGATTTGGCGATGTGTTTGGCTATTTTTTGAGCTCAAAGGTGACTTTTGTTAGTATCTCTAAAAACAGCTGGTTAAACCCTTTTAAACTGTGGAAGATATAAATTCTAAAAACTTGTACCAATCTTTCTATTCTCAATAATTGTAGCTTGTCCCTCACATATAGTCTATTTCATATTTTTTCCAATCTGTTGATTTCACTATCTTTTTCAAGCACTGCCACTAAAAAAACAAGCAAACTTTATGCTTGATCTCACAGAAAGAGATACTGACAAAACTTAAGGACATCAAGTTTGTCTAATGGATCTTTAGACGCGCGTCATCAATTTTTATGCGTATGAATGCGTATTGCAGACATACGTATTTTCCATACTTGAATATTAGACACCACTATTAAATAAGGATAGCTAGATTAACCGACAATCTTTGCTTATGTCTTCAAACAATGATGTGCATCTAAAGATCCATTAGACAAACTATAGGTAAAAACATAAAATAGACAAATTGTACACAGGGTGTATTTGAAATAAAAAAAATATATTAAGAATGGTAAAATACAATTATGTAGAATATAAATCCAAAAAGTTTTTGTTCGATTACGACGCGAATGCCAAAATTAAAATCTTCCATATAAATTGTAGTATGCGCCGCCTATGAATCGAGAATATGCTTACCGCGATCAAAATAACGCAAGACATCGCATAAACAGCTGTCGATGTTATAAAAACTAAGAAATAACGCTGATGTGTCAGTTTTTTTTTAAATAGCTTTGAATGAAGAGTTCAATATTATCAATATGATTACGTATGAAAATACTATCGCAGACTAATTAATAAAGGAACTTCTATATTAAATGTATCCAATCTATAACTGTAGTAAAAGTAAAACTATTGTTGTGAAATAAAGATAGTTTCTTAGTTGCAATTTTTGTAATCATAGTCGTATTTTCTTTTTTATTAATGAATTGTTGGTTCCATGTCTGCAACATCTACATACATTCAGCATTCGAAACAGACTGACTCTGATTCTGTGTTGCACACATGTTAAATATCACCTATCGCTACATCTGCTCTGCGCTAGATATATTTGTTAAAACACATTTTTGTAATTTTTTTTCTCGCGTCTGAGAAGGAATTTGTGCAAAATATTTTGGAGTTAACTTTAATAAAATAATATCTTTTCATTTTTCATAGTCTTTACTTTTATTTCAAATACACCCTGTATATGTATGGTACTACAATCTGATGGAACAACTATATGTATATTATAAATCAAATTCTATCATGTCTATGAACTGCATTTAGTTTAGATTTTTTTATGATTTTTAAGCCAATCAGAAAAGTTCGCAATGCATTATTTGTTGAACATTTTCTTATAAAATCCACTTAAAAACAAACAGGATTATGAAGCTTACCAATCACTACAGTATTTCAAGCTCCATTTGATGACGTGATGATGTAAAATAGTTATACCAGTCGGTATTGAAAACGAAAGTAAGTTTTAATAAAACTAAATTCATTACGATCAAAAACAATTTTGGCCTAGATACCTATATATTCCAAATAACATTCCGAATATAATATTTTCTACAGGAATGTAATTATGTAAATACGTATACAACACAGAAATGACTTGAACACGTAATGCGTTCAAAATGTGATACTGGCACATATAATAAGAAAGGTATTGGAATATTTCACAGTACATTAACCATATTAATTTTGCAAACCCGTTCAATCCGCGAGAATAATCCAGTTCTCTATTTAGGCCCCAATAATTATATACAACGGATGAAGTTGTCACCTGTTATTCTTGACGTCGCGTGTAACGTCAACTTGGTCCGTGGGTTAATTTCTTCACTCTTTCGAATGAGTGCTGGCAATTAAAGAAGCTGTTAAATAAATTTGCAGCACAACTAATCGCTAAACACGTTATTCTAAATTAATTATTAAATTAGTTTTAACGGTACGCATACCTGCAAACGCTTAATTAATTTACATTAACTGTTGAATGCATTTACATATGTTATGGTCGGTATATTGGTTGAATACACAAATCTCTTCCCAATATATTTCAATAAAATTAAAATAAACATTATATAATCTTAATCTATTTTTTATTTCAGTGGAAAAGGTGCCGTTACGGGTATGCTGAAAACTGGGAAGAAAGGATTATATGTCTTTGACCGCGATGGCCATCACTATCAAGTACAACCATCTTGCGTCCTTGACTTTTACATTCACGAGACTAAACAGAGAATGGGTTTGGGCAAGAAACTCTTCGAGCACATGTTAACTGTAAGTTACGACATAAGCGTAAGGCTATATATGAATTAATCGTTAAGCAGTCAATGAATACAAACCAGTTTTTTAATGCTGTTTGTACTACATAATCAGTATACAACACATGAAAAAGGTGTACTCTCATGTAGCTACATATGTACATCATACATATTACATTGAATTAAAAGCTTTGTATTGTCTAAACTATTAGCATCACACTAATTAATAGCATTACATAATTGGGTTAAAAATAAGTCAATATCTTTAGGTATTAAAGAAAGATCTATAAATAAACTTTTGCACGGCAAAAGAGACTAACACCGATAAACTCAATATAACTTTTACCCGCTATTTTTATATATATACCTTAACGACTCACGTTTACCTCTATTTGCAGCTTTATATCATGGCAGGGTTGCAATATACTCTAATAACACAATATTAGACACCACAACAATTTTATTCGTACAGTTGTCGTTTATACTATGTAATAATGAAAATGCTCCTATTCGGAAACTTTCATGCTTGTGATATTTTTACTATTTCTAGAAAATACATACGTTTCCATGAATAAGACCGTAATTCGCCACATGGTAACATATTGCCAACGTACAGATATATATGTATGTATGTAGAATACGTCGAATGTTCATCAAAATTGTGCATATTGGTCTATTGTCTACGCTCTATCACGTTTATCGTTCAATACATAATTTGTGTTCGAATACATTCCACATAGATTGCTTTTTGCAGCAGTGATGAAACATGAAAGAATGAAAATTGAAATGCTCTAATAGAGTTAGCAAAAACTATAGAGGGTATCCTACTAAACCAACAAATTTTAAGCTGGTTTTTAGGAAGTAGTAATTGCCTGTACTTACGTATGACATACATTCTTCCAGTCAATAATTACTTTAACTGTAATCACTTATACGATTAAACAATCTTAGTAACAATTACAACTTCAAATAATTTAGATAATTCTACTTGCCACTTAAGTTTTGAGATTTGGCAACACTGATGAGAATAGGTCAACTTTAATATTGTCATCGTCAAACTTGCATAGTTTTAATGGTGAACTTACTCAGAACGTGTTGTGATACCAGTGCCATTTATGTTGTTTACAGAACATTTTCGTGCGGTGATTGTCTAAGATTTTCGACCTGAATTAAACCAATAGCAGTGTGCCAATCAAATAGCTTCGAGAATTGTTGATGGGGCACCATCTCGAGCCACCATTTTTCGCTGGTTTTCCGAATTCAATCGTGGTCGCACTTCCCTACAGAAATAATTTCTTGAAGGTCGTCCAAAATCGGCTGTTGCGCCAGAAAATATTAATGCTGTGCATGAACCATTGCCAGATGGTCGTGTAACATACCGTGAGATTGAGGTATACTTGGGCGTTATTGGGAGTTTACACGTATGTACATGAATTTAAAGGCGTCATTACCAACGCCAGTTCAACTTTTGCGCCAGTAAACATTTACACGTTGCAGGTAGAAAACTAGTAGATTCTGTCGCCAGTAGTTTCTCTTTATAGTGGTCTAATAAGCATGTCACGTGAGATTATTCGTCGACCCTCTAAACTAGCTGCAACAGTTATGGTGGAGGAAATGATTAAAAAAATTTAAAGGAAAAGAAAAGATAAAAGGAAAGGCCGAACATGGGTTAGAAAATGGATGCGAAGACAAAATTTGGCTTCATCCGGTATGCTGCTAATAGCCAACTTTTCACTAGGGCATAGAAAAGTTAGAAGGCAACTAACTTTTTGACAATACATGTATCCACCACGAATATACTAGCGTGCCAGTAAAGTACACTTGCATTGATTTTGGCGATGGCATGCACGTAGCGACTGGCGCCACTAAATTCTAGTACTCTATTGAACTATTGAAAAAACTCAATCGCATTGTCTCAAAAGAACCATGCATATGAACCCGAAACTAAACAGCAATTGACCATATAGGTCTTTAAAGAGAAGCCAAATCCAATAAAAGTTGTCCGCTCACGGAGCACTTCGAAGCAAATGGTCACCCGCTTTTTTCGAATAACTGACATGTCGCCGTCGTTCTATTAGAGTAACGTAGAACGGTCAATTCCGAAAGGTACACCAGCATTTCTTCGTCAGAAGTGTTCGGAAAAATGAGGACGTCCGCCGTGCAGTCCAGATTTGGCACCCAATGATTTCTTTTTATTCCCGCATATCAAAAATTAATTGGGAAGTCAACGCATTTTGACGTCTGAAGAAGTCGTCAATGAATTCAAATTACATGTTTTGGAGGTATGTCAATCAGAGCGGGAAAAGTGTTTCGAAAATTAATTCAAACGCATACAAAAGTGTATTGATCTTCGTGGTAGCATCCGACCGCATCTCAAAATTAGTACTGACTTTACTGTAGTGGATCACACATTTTTTGATGACCTTCGTTTTAGAATGTTGACTCAGTACAAGAATTTTCATGAGTCTTCCAGTGTAAAAGCTAAACTGTTGTATATAACTTTCGGAAAGCCTCCATAAAGGTTATATTCCAATTAAGTACTTTTATCGAAATTAAACATTGGTGTCATATGATCATTTTACCACTAATTCTACAAGAAACGACTGTTTTTGTAGAATTTGCAGTCACCTCATTAATTCTCCTGATAGGAGTTCTTCAGTTGAATCTAGTTATATCCACCATCGCTTCTTCTCCAGCTACAGATTTAAAGAAATAAGATCTAGTAAAGCCTCATCATTGCGATTGTACAGGTTGAATTTTACTTAACAATTTAGCAAATACGTTCAATCCGCGAGAATAGAATAAACTCTAAGCTAGCAAGCCGTTGTATTTTTCTAACAAGACTTTATTTTTAACAGTCAGACTAGCGACACCTATATGATCATGGCTTCAGCTTCAAGAATTTACGAAAATAGCGAGACAATTTTCTTCTTTTGACTCTTTTTTTTAAGTTTTTGAAGAGTGTTTCTGTGTAGGATAGCACCGAGATACTTCACTTTACAGACAAAATCAAGATGCATTTCTCATTATCAAAGAATCTAACATGCATCCTAAAAAGATTAACTAAGTTCGAAATGTTAATTGCTTGGCGTTCTTGTCAAAGTCTCCAACTTACTTCTATTCGCTTTAAAAATTAACGAACATATTAGAAGACTTATCTTAAATATTAATTATGTTAAATATTAGTTATGTTAAAGCGGGTTTAAAGCAAGCTATAAGTTCCTGTACTGTTATCTAATTTTTTTACTATTGAGTAAAGTATGTTTGACGATACCTATTCCAAAAGAGCTCTACTACTGCGTGTTTCAATTTGTAGCTTTAGGTACCAGTCACCCTGTGTATATTTACACTCGTTTAAAAGTCCTTACTTTTTTAATAAACAGATCGCAATATAAAATTTTCTTATTACATTCATTTTTAGAAAAACTAATTTTAACAAGGTAGCCATTGATTTTTTTTAAGTCGTTCAAGAAGTTGATGGAATGGGTAGTTTATGCTAAATTAGCAGCACACTATGGAATAACGACGACGTTATTGTAGTCATTATATGATCGCTTTCATTGTTGTATAAATAAATAAATAAATCCAGTCACTACCATTAACAATGTATTCAGCTTATTCATATGGAACACGAAAGCCTTTACTGCGGAATTGCGAGGGCACAATTGAAAATCTGGAACACGCAAGCGACATTGTAACCGAGTTTTAAGTTTTGACGAGAGACACTTGTGCACATTTGACGTTCGTCTGTTGGTCGGTGAAGAAGTATAGATATAGGTCTATATTTAGATGTAAGATTTAGTGATTCTTCCCCAAAAGATGCTTTTCTTCATTCACAACGGATTTTATGGAGAGTTTCCGGTAAGCTTAATTCCGTTGTTTATTGCTTTGCATAATAGTTAGAAAGAAAAGTAAATATTACAGGAAGTAAACTAATATATGTATATATGAATACGTATGTAGACACATAATTTAATATGAGTACAAATTTCGTGTTTAATCACCATAAATCAACATATTTCAAGTCTTGTTTTTCCCCAATTTTACTGTAAAAATATTGTTTTACAGAAAAAGGTTGATTGCCACTTTAGCTTTCTTTAATTTCATTTCAATGATAATGCAAGGATTTCTACTGGTTATAATTTTAAAATATTTCAAATTCTTACAATCATAAATGTGACAAAATATTCCATTTCCTCGTATAAGAAAACATGCATTGCTAATCTCTCTTGTCTTCTATAATTTCTTCAACAGTACTCTGCAAACATTACACGATTTTATTCATATCACTTGAAGTTCTAGCTCTTCGCGTCACTATGCCCAAATATTCCCAATTGCCCAAATTTTTCACAGAATTATCCTGCTGAGAATGCACTTTCCATTCTCGGTTGAGTTTATTTTGCAAAATGTGAGCAATACTTCGACTCTTTCCTTAGTTCTTTTTTGGTAACTTTCTTGGGAATATCTTGGGAATAATTACCCTGTTGTAAAATCCTTTACCAAATCTTTTAATTAGTCCACATCGTTCACATCGCATTATAATCTCAACAACAATTCTCATGGTCACTTTTGCTTAATATAATGATGAAATTTATGCAGTATACCAACATAAAATATATTTGAGTGTTAAGCTTTTATGATAATCGAACTTTTCTTTCAAAGTCTTAGCCACAATCCAGCGTTTGTCTCCTGACATAACTTGTTTGTAAATAAATCATCAGTGTAGCACTTTCCAATAAACTTTGTGTTGTTTCTACCATTGGAGGAAACTACGCTAAGGATGGAACCTTCGTGCCAACACACGTGCCAATCTTATTTTCTTTCCATTTTTGCCACTCAAAAGTAAAGATGCTATTATGATAATTTTTCTTTGTTTGCTATCAACCTTGAAACATTTTGTACTTAAATATTAACAAGATAGGTCCTGGGATGTGTTAAACAGATGCATGTACTTGGCTTATAAGACCACTTCATAACACATTTGAGGATGCTCTAAAATGTAAGGTACGTAAGAGCAACATTGAAATATGTGCAATGAATACCGAATACAATATATTGCAGTAGGTATTTGATTTATGGCACAAGGTATTCGTGGCCGTTAAACATTCGTTGAAGCTTTCTGCAAAAGGTTTAACTGGACATTGCTGCACCAGATGGGATACTGCCTATATCGCTGATCCACAATAACACATAAGAAATTCCAAATTTTCACACTTGTGCAGGAAGTCTGCACACTTGCCATGGTTTACTGAGGCCTGATCTAGCATGACCAAAGGATCGTAATGATTATCTGATTTCCAGTTAGTACTATTTTATTCAGTTCACGACTATAATTATGTAGTCGCTATGCAGGGTGCACCACGTGGACGCGAACTAGCTATACACCCCGTTTCGATTTTGAGATTATTATTAAATACTGATATTAACGGCAGAAGAAGCAAAAAAAATAGTTATATCTTCTTTGTGGCAAGTTTTCAGCATCATTTAAGTCAAGTTTTTTGGCGAATAAATTTAAACGTGGTCTTAGAAGATAAATTAGGATGACGACGTCCGAAAGGGGCCACCCCTGACAAAATGGTAACCAAAGTCCATGCTATATAAAAAGATCTGTTAGTCATACTTTAGATAAATACTTCTACATAACAAACAATCATCCAAACATGGTTTGGTGATCAAAACTTTTCATCAAACGAAAGAGTGATCGCGTAAGCAAACGTAATTTTTCTTCTAGATTAGTTATGTAGATACATTAGTTTGTTGGCCACCCTAATATGCTTGATTTGATTTTATTTGAACACTGGGTACGGATCAGATTTTTGCATCATCCCCTTAACACCGCGGCCTATGGCCTATTGTATTATTCCGTGCCTGGTGAGTTTTTTTACATGAACCCTTTCCTGGGTTTAATAGCCTGTATGGTACATCCCTTTCCGGTAAACCTGTTAGTTGATTAGTTCCTGCAGCGCATTCAAATACAATGTGGTAGGCTCCTTCCTCCTGCTCATTGCATAATCTGTAGATAGGTTCGTCTTTAAAAATTTCAATTCCATGGAGATATTTCCTTAGACAGCCGTGTCCTATTAGCAGACTGCTAATTGCTGGGATGGCTGCCCCATAATTCGTTTGCTATGTAACTGCATTTCAATGTTGTTCCAGTGTACCTGGTGTACCTTTGTAATCCACTCAGCTGCTGCACCACGTATTGCAGTCTTAGTTATTGCCAGACCCGGTTCTGGTCCAGTGAATTGAGTTGCAAAGCCTCTTCTTGCCAGTTTGTTTGCGACTTCATTGTCGGATATGCCTTTGAGCCCCGCTACCCACACCAAAGTAACTTTGTTGTGTTGTGCCAGAGTTTTTAGATTTCTCAGGCAGTCCCAAGCTAGCTTTGAGATTAGTAATGTGCTTATTATGCTTAATTTCAGCTACAGATTTGTAGCTAAGTCATCTGGACGCACCTACTAACTCAATCAAAACTTAATTCATAGTATTCGACATTTATTTACATATAATGAACCATGAAATAACAATAGATAAGTACAATAGACCAATTATGCCATATTAAGTTACCTGGGTGGTAAAAATTAACCAATAGCTAATAAATGAGTTTTTCTAATTAAACCTAAACCTAATAAGTTCAGAGCCATGATAATCTACCGAGAATTATATGCGTATCAGTTATCCCAATTCATTCAATAAGCCATCAACAAAGAAGCTGTATTTGGGGTAAAAAATTATACTGAATATTACACCGTTTAATCCTCATTCATCCCGCATTTATCATTATTACATCTTAAATTCGGAACACGTTTTGTAGCAGTCAGCCCTAGTGGCATAAATATCAATCAATACAATGAAATTGCAAGGGTATCTGAATGGAATCGCATTGTTTTGTACATACATACAACACATCTACCTATAGCACAAAATTATAATAAGTTATTTACGAAAACAATTTTTGGACGCGAGGACATTTAGTATTAATGGATACCTTTTTGTATTCCGTGAACTGCTTCAATTCCATGCCTTGTGTTTTATTAAGTAATGTTTCACGCACGAGAACATCTTTCTCACTGTAATCTCGTATAGTGCTTTTTGCAGGCAAACAACTAACTGAATTACTTTTTTCCGGGCAATTTGGTGAAACTACTATTAATTTATAAGAGGTGCATATATTCCACAGTTTTAAGTTATAGAAATGATCAAAGATTTTGCATAGTTGTTTGGTCACTTTTTACAATTTGATGCAAAGTTATTAGTATACAAATTCTATTTAGTTTTCTTTTTTCGTTGCAGAAAGAACAATCGGAACCCGTGAAGATGGCAATCGATAGACCTAGTGACAAATTTCTTGGTTTTCTCAACAAGCATTATAGTTTAAATAATCCTGTAAGGCAAATGAACAACTTTGTCGTATTTGACGGATTCTTCCCTGATCGAAAAGATGAGCCAGGAGAAAATGCTAACATGTAAGTAACAATATCTTCGAAAAACAACCAACAGTAAATTAACAAAATTTTTAACTTAATCATTGTATAGTAATAACTTTTTAGCAATTTTAAATAAATAAAAATTACGAGTTAGTGTAATTTAGCATTGTAACTCGCTCTCTCTAATATATTCTACAGTGTCAGCAATAGAAATTGACCATTACGTGAGTATGCCTGAACAGAGAAATATCAGACTGTTAATTAACTTGTTTAGGGGGGTAAAACAGCAAAATAAAACGTACACTATTTTGGTAATATCTAGCTGTACTCACAAATTGGTTATTTCCTATTGGTCTCTCTGTATAACTCTAAATTACTGACCTGCAATTTATTATTACAAAGTCTCAGCTATAGTCTGTTCACGATAACAGACAAGGCACAACCTGTAAATATAACCAATAAAATCATAACTAGCAACCTGTACAGAATGAAATACTCAAAAATAACTGTTCTTACTATCATAAATATAGGAATTTTTTGCTATGCAAAGGTGCCTGTCCTGTACGATGTTGCCATCTTGAATGTTTGCTGATGTCAGTCATCCGTCACTCGTGCAGTTTCGTCGTATTATTCACATTTCATTAAAACAACTGATAAACATGCTATATTACCATATTTAGAACTACATAAACCTATAATTTGAGTCTTAAGTTTATCCAATCTTAAGTTACCGTTATTCCGCGAACAACTTAACCGTTTATGCGAAGTGCGAAGTCAACTGAGCTATCATTTCACATATCCTATTAGAGAAAAGATTTGACAATAATACGTACGGCCATGATGACGTGTATTAATGACGTGCCTCGTCTGTTATCGTGGACAGAGTATAGTTACCAAATGCGTTGTAAATATTAACACTTTCAAATGCATTACTACTTGTTGGAACTTTCCAAAGTGATCTAAGTGGAAGTAACTTTCAAAAGATTTTCTAAGGTAATAAAATTTCTTTCCTTTGTTGTCATCGCCTTAAAGATAACATCATTTAATTGACAATTTATGTCTATCTAACATACTACATTTCTCAAAGTAACACATTCAGAAACTTTTTCTTCCAAAAATTCAATAAGCCTTGCAAGACGTGATAGTTTACACTGTAAGCCACTCATATACCACATGTTTGTTCGAAATTCCAGTAACTAATTTTTAGGGCAAAATATGAATGAATTTGCAACTGTTTCAGATTCCTAGACACAAGGTCTGACGCACAGTTTCACTGATGTGTGTTCACATTCAGCTTCAGGTTTCTCTCTTTTTTTCAATTACAAAAAAGTGACAAAACTTTTCTAGCTTCCAATTTGCAGTTTTCTAAATGCCAATAATTTTGAATTAACTTAAGAAGATGAATTATTTTGTCTTAACCGACATTAATAATTATTAACAATCCAATTAAAACGAAAGAGAGTTCCAACAAATAGTAGCTGCAAAACATTATCATATTCTTAAATATTTTTAACTCATTTTCCTCATATCTAACTTCATCTTGGACAGGGCCACCGCAAAAGCTAATCAACCAGCTAACGGCTTACAAACAAACTTCTCATCACCTTACGGACGATACGGAGCACCGCGACCTCCATGCAGTATGGGACAGGTAATTGTGTATCAGTTATTCATCTAATATAAATCATTATTTTAAGAGCTAAAGACAAGTAAGAAGAATAAAGTGACAACCATGACTAAACGTATAAAGGATTCTGGCTGCTCTTCTAACACAAACAAATGTCGATGAACTTTAAAGATATTTTTTATTTATATTTATTGTCCTTTTCAGAACTTATTCTAAAATTAATCTAGAATTAAGAAATAAATGATTCTAATCATATCTATTTATGACATCATGAATCGAATAAAACATTATAAATCAGATACCATTTATATGAAGATTTTTTGCAATTTGCTATTCAACTGTTTTATTGTCGTAAATAACGTGATAAACGCAACCTACAAGAAGGCAGTAACCTTTCGTATGTTCATTCTCGTGAGACAAAGTACCTGCGTGCGATGTGAAATTTAGGAGGAAACAGAATGCTACCATTTTATAGCTTGAGCAACGTTCCAAATACAGCTTTGGCTAATCGTACGTCACTTGATAGTACACAGTTATTTGATTTATCATTTTTAAAGTTTATGTAACCGGATACCGACACTTGAATTGATGTATTAATTCATTTTCGATCAATCCATTCAAAAAGAAAAACATATTTTAGTATGTATATGACATAATAATCAGGTAGCTTACAACAAACATTACCGAGGTACTGTACTATTAAGCAAAAAATTGGCAGTGCAGAAGGTATTATTAACATAAATTCCTTGCAATTACTTGAAATCATTTCTCTTACTCCACTTGCCTGTAATAACTAGGAATATGAAAACTATTATTATTACACTTTTGCTGAATTGTTACTCGTTAAATGAATTTTTTCCATATTCCTCTAAGATTTCAAATGGAAGTTATAACCATGTAATTCCCAAAATATTGGACCTTCTGCCTCAATGAATCTAGAAAATAACAACAGTACACAATAGACTATAGATTCATGGAGATTTTAAAAGAAAAATATAAATATTTGATTCTCTAATTATTTGCTAAATATCTGCATCTATTGCAGTCAGATCTGCATTTGAACCAACAGTTCTTATACTTAGTGCTTTGTTCTTACTGATTTCTTATGACACACATCACCTGTGTCAGTAAGTTTTTATTTTCACTTTTTAATTCATCCACTTATTATCACTTCGCAGTACTGTCATTTTTTATTTGACATCTGCTAGACATTGTTCCATTAAAAAAATGTAGTTCGATGCAGAACTGCTCTATTTACTTTAATATCTTCCCAGATTCTCACAGATAATTTATGATAACATGGAAGCAGATTAGCCAATCTTGTTTACAAACTTTTTATTATGTCCACGTAAGCAAT